>BQNB010018723.1:0-67874 GCA_026074375.1 Tanacetum coccineum | reverse complement strand
TAGATTAAATTAAGTTTTATTTAACTTTAGTTTTAAATTATATCAGTGTTTCCATCATTCAATTTCTCATCAAACCAGGATAAATTTCAATTGCAGCCTCGTTGGGACATACGACCCGGGAATATCTCTTCCGGAATCTTTTTATCATTGATTCTTACTTATATATTTTATCCTTTTGTAGATTTTGACCTTTTTGCCTTGGTCAAGGGCATTTGGTTGAGATCTGCATTTGTGTTATTTTAAGTGTATACCGTCAACGAATCAATTTTTGGCGCCGCTGCCGGGGAGGCATTTGCTACGATTTCTATCCGACTTTGATCTGAACTTGTCTTATTATTAATATATCATATTAAAAAACACAAAAATATTTTTCTTTTCTTTTTATTAGTACATATCATATAAAAAAAAAAAAAAAAAAAAAAAAAAAAAAATTAGTGTAACTTCTTTTTTATTTCCATTTTGTGCATGCGCACTCGATCTCAGTCCCGTGAGCAGCATCCTCCACCAGAAGGACCGCCAGTTGTTATCGAACCTCTTCGTATAGAATACCCATTTCAGGAAGATCCTCCCGTAGAGCCAATGGCAGACACTCGAACTATGGCTCAATTGCTCCAAGCACCCACCGAGGGGTACGAGGACGCAATCCTTATTCCTGAAATTGTGGCAAACAATTTCGAGCTGAAGCATGGGTTAATCAATCTTGTCCAGAACAAACAGTTCTTCGGTCATGACAAAGAAGACCCGCATGCTCATATCCGTTACTTCAACAAGATCACCTCCACAATGAGGGTCCCCAATGTTCCAATTGCTACGATTAAGCTTATGCTTTTTCCAGTCTCTATCGAGGGAGCAGCCCGAATATGGCTAGAAAAAGAACCCCCTCGATCTATTCAAACTTGGGACGATCTTGTATCCAAATTCATCAACCAGTTTTTCCCTCCCTCTAAAACGACGAATCTTCGCAATGAGATCACCAGATTTCAGCAAAGGTTCGATGAATCGTTTTATGAGGCTTGGGATCGTTTCAATGATCTACTTAGGGCATGTCCACACCATGGATTCTCAGAATTGCATCAACTTGATACATTCTATAATGCTTTGAACATTAATGATCAAGATTCATTGAACTCCGCAGCAGGTGGAAACTTTTTGGACAAAATGCCTCGCGAATGTTTAAAAATCATCGAGAGCAAGTCCAAAGTTCGTCAAACACGAGCTAAGGCAGTTGTTGCCAAGGTAAGTACAAACTCTTCCACCCAAGCTGTTTCATCTGATGTTGCTGAACTTAAGGATATTGTCCGAGCATTGCTCTTAGACAAGAAGAACCAAGCTTCTGCTCCAGCTCCAGCTCCTGCACCTGTCAAAGCAGTTGAGCTAAGTTGTGTTACTTGCGGTGGTGCCCATTCTCACCAAAACTGTCCAGCCACTCATGGCAACGTTTATCGGGACAACATTTCTGAGTATGTGTCACAAGCCGCTGCAGCTAATTACAACCAAGTAAGCTCCAATTTCCGACCTCAAATGGTTGCAAATCATATTAGACCTCCAGGTTTTCCACCCGTTCAGAACTCTCAAGCTAATAATGCTAACAATTTCAATCGGGGGAATAACTTTAACCAAAACCGGGAGAGCAATTTCAACCAAAACAGAGGTGGAAATTTTAACCAGTCCAATTTCAGTCAGAATCAACTTCATAGACCCCAGGTTAATCAGTCTCCAGCTTATCAAGCCCCCGTTCCTCAGACACACAGTGTCACCAAGAACGATTTTGACAACTACGTCAAGGCTAATGATGCTATCATGAGAAACATGCAAAATAACCTCCAAAACCAGGGTCAGAGCATGCAAATCGAAACAAACAAATTGAATAATCAAATGGCAAATCTGACTGATATGTTGGCTAAGTTTGTAACTGCCAATACCGCTTCTACTTCAGGGTCAGGGACACTCCCTGGTAACACAGTTACTAACCCTAGAGAAGACTTAAAGGGTATCACTACCCGAAGCGGTGTTGCATATCAAGGACCTCCAATTCCTACTTCTTCAGTAGTGAAGCCAATACCCGAGGTGGCAAAGGACCAAGTGCACCCTTCTTGCTCACGAAGTGCCGCACCCGTCCAACCTCCGGTAGGTCCTGAACCAATCACAACTCCAGTTTTTGAGCCCATTGTTGCTAATGTACCATACTATAAGCAGACCCGACATTTAATTCTCAACTTGTCTTTGTGCAAGATATCAAGCAAATCCTAAGGAATCTCACCTTATTGTTGTTATGAGAATTTTCTAGTACCTGAAAGGCAATCCTAATTGTGGTCTTTGGTGTCCTATATGCTCAGGTTTTGACCTAAAAATGATACTCAGACTCTGACTATGCTGGATGCAACATGGACATGAAAAGCACTTCAGGTGCTTATCAGTTGCTAGGAGGCAAACTTGTGTGCTGGAGTGCTAAGAAGCAACAAGCTGTAGCTATGTCTTCAGCTGAAGCCAAATATGTAGTTGTTGCTGGATGTTGTGCCAATATACTGTGGATGAAGAGTCATCTTCGTGACTATGACAATGTATATGAGAAGGTGTCCATATTTTGTGATAACATAAGTGTTATTGTAATTTCAAACAATCCAGTTTTACACTAAAGAATAAAGCATATTGATATTAGATATTACTTTATCAGAGATCATATCATAAAAGGAGACATTGAATTACATTTCATTCCCACTCAATATCAACTTGTTGATATCTTCACCAAGCCATTTGATGAACCAACTTTCAAAATATTGATACTTGAACTAGGTATGTTGAACATTGATGGAACAAAACCTGAACCCTTAAATGATTTATCAAATGAAAACTGAAGGGGTTCAACATATGTGTCAAAACTGAACAAAATTAATTTCACTCTTTCAGTTGAGTTTGTATTAAGTATTTATATACTGACAAGTGAGCCAGCGATCTATGTTACATCTGGTCTAGAGTAATCAAAACCGTGCCAATGAATTAGATCATATTTAAAGTTTCTTAATGACATATAATTTGTTTATGCTAGATGGGTCTAGAGTAAACAAAATTAATTTCACTCTTTCAGTTCATTTTCTTGATCTATGCACACACCAAATGAATCAAATATAATTGACTCAAGTACACCTTCACTTTGAAGCTTCTTGATAAGTTTGTTTATGTAACCAGGTCGACAATGCCACACGTAGGTCTTATTTAAATCATACTTGGTTTACTTAGCACAAGTAGGTCTTATTCAAATCACGCCTCTATCCTCAATCATATGGAAGCATGGAATGACTATCTTGGATGACACATTCTTCTTGACAGTTTTCAACATCGCTTGTAGTTCTCTAAGAGACTTATTATCCCACCCCTGCATGTTATAGTTCATGACAAAGTTATCGAACGACTTTGGTAAGGAACCTAGCACGATGCTAACTACAAGCACATGTGGCATAGGATGTTCAAGACATTCCAGCTTATCGATGTAGTTCTTCATCTTCCAAACATGAGAGCTCACCGATTGACCTTCCTAGCTTGAGTTTGAAACATGTTTTTAGCTCATGTTCATATCAGATGCATTACGATTTACTATCTCTTTTTGGAGCTTAAGTGTCGTGGATGCTAACATTAGCAGTGCAACCTTATCCTGCTCAACAAGCAATTCTTGATAAGCAACGACCTGCTCAGGAGTGGCATTCGCATCAGGAGGATTAGGGAGGGGTGAATCAACGTGATGCAACTTTCCTTCATACTTAAGGTAATTCTCAAGTTTCTGTGTTAGTCAAGGAAATTGGATCTATTTAGTTTCTTCTTCTCAATCATAGAATAGAAGGTTAGAGCACTAATATTTTGGTTTGGTACAACCATCTACAAAACAATAAAGTTCATTTATTATTTTACTTTTAAATAAATTAATTACCCATTGTTTGACAAAACTTAATTATTTAAAGTCTAAGATCCAACTTAATCTAATCACTATTTGATTGATCATGACGCCAATGATAGACTAATAGGTAAAGAACGATTGTTAATTGTATCTCTATACAATTCTTAGATCTGTATGGACCCACAATATGGTATTCATGGCACGTTGTCCTATCCTGTTCCTCGAACTCTGGTCTGATCATCCACACGGTTTAGACCCCCAATCATAGGTCAATGGAAAGTGTAACGCGCTTAGATACTCTCCTAAAAATCCATTCTTGACACCAAATTGCATAAGGTCCGACCAGGCTATAAAATGGGTGAGATATCCTCATCTCAATTGGATGACGCGACTAACCTTTTATAGGTAACTTTAAATGTTAAAACGGGTTTCATAAGTAATACATGCCAATTACTTACGATGGAATTTTTAAAAAACATTTTCACAGGTTTAAACTCTTTAAAACAATTTTGATTTTTAACTTAAAACCCCTTTTAGCCCTTACACCCAAAACGGTTCAACATGCATAATCAAATTAAGCAATAAAGTAAACACACTCATGCAAACAATATATCATGTATAGCCTAGCCCAAAATCTTATAATTGTGTTCGTGAGCCAACACGAACACAATGGCCATCTAGGATTTCTCTAACATTCCCACTTAACTTAAGATCCTATATCTCAGTTAATCAGAACGTAAGCTCGAGCTACTTGCTCCTTGCATTCAGTCTTGATATCCATCTTGTTACATTTACAAATTGAAAGTACAATCATATTCTAATACTTACAAGTGAAATAAATAAAACATGGAAAACTAGATACATATTACAACTTTGGCTTCATGGCCGAAAACCTAGATGCCTTAACCAGGGCTTAAAAACTAATTATAGATAATTAAATCATGACAAGGGTTAAGGGCTATGGGCATGACGGGCTATATACAATCACAATAACAAGTATTATTCTACTATTGGCTTGCTCATGATCAATTTTGCATGAGGTTGATAATGATATCAACAAAAAAATAAAATAAGTAATTTTGACAAGCCAATCTAATCAATTAAAAACAATATTTAATTTCCATTTATTATTAAGATAATGTATATGCATATCTATCATCCATATACAAAACCCTAGTTCTCTCTCTACTAGGGGCGATTTTAGAGACTATTATTTTTCATGATCTGATCGTCCATTCTGCCTTAATAAATCATTCCTTCTTTTTATTGATCTGTTTGTGGTTTAACATCACATTAATAGATTGATTTAAGTGTGATTGATCTCTTAAAAAGGTTTGGTTCGATCATTTTTTAGGGTTCTCTTTGTCGCCGCCTTTGTAGTCGGCATTCACTAGTATTTTCTTATTGATTTAATCCTGCCTTTCTTACTTTTTGATCTTATAAGATTGTGTGTGCTCGATCCTTTATTGGTTCAGGTTTACATTCTTTTTATTGGATCTGATTATAGTTAGGGTTAGGGTTTTATTTAATATCTAGGGTTTGCTCGTTGTGGTGATTCTTAATTGCTGAATACATTGTGGGTGACATCCTTTTTAGGGTTTCATTCATAGTGTTGTTATAATTATTCTGGTTAATATTTGGATTTGTGCTAAACGTGTTCTCAAACCCTAATATTAGGGTTTGTTTTGTGTCGCTTGATTTCATTGGATGTTTGTCTTGGTGAGTTTTTTTGGATCGTGGGGTTTTTTTATTATTATGGAGCAGGATTTGCTTAACAAAGCTACTAGGGTTAAGAATAAGGAAGGTGTTGAGGTGCGAAAACCTGGGTTTATTTTGAGTGATATGGCTAGCAAGGTTAAGAATATTGAGGGTAAGGTTTGTGTTAAAGATGGAAAACCCATGAAGGCTTATAGTTATGTAACCTTTGGGGAACCTAGCAAGGGTATGCATACAACTAATGGTGTTGATACAAGGGTTGATGCGGGGAAAGCTGATAATGGTGTGAAGATTATGAGTCCTCCACTGGCAGAATCGATTACTACTGATATACATGTAGGATCTTATCCGTTAAAAGACAATAATAGCCAAGGGACTACTAATTCTGATATTGGTGCGTCCAACGCTAAATCGGTGCATTTATCTTGGATGAGTAATGATGATGTTATTGCAGGGGCAGATATTGCTATCCCTTTAGCTGCGGTTCAAGAGATTCGCAATCAGTTTGCAAATACATTATATGGATACTTCATCAGGAAAAGGCTTGCATTTCACATTGTGGAAGCATATGCTAGGAATACTTGGTCAAAATTTGGTTTTGAACGTGTTATTATGCGTAAGGGTTTCTATTTATTCCAATTCTTGACCAAGGCGGGTATGGCGAAAGTGCTTGAAAATGGACCATGGCTTATTAGGTTGATTCCTATATTCCTAAACATATGGTCTGTGAATACTAAGCTGGAAAGGGATGTTATTACAATGGCACCGGTATGGGTGAAGATACATAATGTTCCCATTGGTGCGTTTTCAGAAGTTGGACTGAGTTTAATTACTTCTAAGTTGGGTGGACTAATCATGATGGATGCTTACACGAGTGATCTATGTTTAAACCTATGGGGTCGTAATTCGTATTCTCGTGTCCTAGTGGAGGTATCTTCGACTTGCAAGTTTGTGGAATCATTGGTTGTTGCAATTCCTTTTGAAGATAGATTGGGTCATTCGCTGGAATCACTTGAAGTTGAGTTTGAATGGAAGCCTCCCTGGTGTGAAACGTGCAAAATCTTTGATCATTGGGATGCCCAATGTCCTAAACGAGTTGTGGCTCCAAGCCAATCGCTTGGTGATGGTTTGGGCATGCTAATCATAAAAAAGGTAAAGGGAAGGCAAATCAAGCTCATCATTTTGAAGGTCTTAAGTTGCCTAAGACTAAGTCCAATCTTGTGTTTAGGCCCGTTACCAAGGTGGGTAATGTAGGGGCTGGAAACAAGGATGGGAAGTTATCTAATAGTGATAGTAGGGCTGCTAAAGCTACACCTTCTTCTTCTACACCAAAGGATCCTCCCTTAGTCTCTAAGACCGTGATGGAGGAAAATAATTCTAGTAATGTTCTTGGTACAGAGAAAGAAGATGGGAGTATGTTAGGAGGGGAGGCTGGTAACAAAACGAATAGCAAAAATACTATGCCTATGGAAGAGGAAGTGGATAAGGTTCAAGAGGAGAGTAGCCTTTACTCATGGTTTATGGAGGCGAAAAAGGCTTCAACTGGTAAACTGAAATCTTCTGTGATGGACCTTGAGAATACATCAGATAAGGAAGAAGTGTACATGCCTGGTGAGGACATGTCAAAGGTTTTATCCTTGTATGGTGGTGGATCGGATTGGGATGAGAACAATTTGGATTGTTACGACGGATATGAGGCTCAAGTGTTCGACTTACCTCATCAAATGCAAGCAGTTTGTGATCAATATGATGTCCGTATTAATAATCGTAATAGGAAGTAGATTTTATTTCTATCTTGGTTAGTCATGAGAATGGCATGTCACTCTCATGTAGGGAATTGGTTAGTAGCTTTCTAGAAACTTAGGAGTGTCCTTAAATGGACTGAGATGGGGGACTCACCCTCATCCTTTGTACTTCAACGTTTTTTGGCGTAATATATTTACCGGGGAAACCCTTTACCCAAAAAAATGTATATGCATATCTAATAAATATGTTACCAAATCTATCCAATAAATACATATCAGAATAAACATGAAAGATGATAAGTATTAAAACACTTATTTATGCGTCATCAATTCAAATCTACGCTTGTATCAACAAACTACATGCCAAAAATCCAACAGGATTCAGATATGACATTATAACCATAAAGTTCATGTTTAAAACAGATCAAGATAGTTATAAAATCGCATAAGTGGCTCTGATACCACTGCAAGAAAACGTAAGCGGTAATTTTTTTTATTAACAATTAAACATAATACATGCAGTAGAAGATTAAACCCTTACAATAATTTTCCATGAGCCAGCGATACATATATGTTTTATGATTAATCAAAATAAGCAAAACAACTTTGTTATCTTGTTGGAGTAGGAGATCAGACATATATCCTAGAGCTCAAAGAATACATTTTTACAGCGATACACGCTAGCTTTCAAGTAATCACATCAGCGTGCTAGCAGTTAATCAATCCTTAGTAATAATATAATCACATTATAGAAGACAAAACAAAACCCTTGTTTGTCTTGGGTGTTGTGTCACGATCAAACATTAGGATTTTGGTTTTCTAAATTAATAGATGTAGAATGAAACAACAACTCTTGTCCTTTTAGGCTTATTTGATAATTATCAAAATCAAATAAAGATAATTATCAATAAATAAAAAAAGATATTATTCATTAATTACAAGATAATGTATTATCCAAAATAATATTTTATCCATATATAAACCAAATACCAAAAGCCCAGCCTGATCCCACAAAGGGGCGGCCGGACGTGGGACCACAAGGGGCCGCCACCGGTTTGGGCTTCGGCCCAAACTTCATCGACCACTTAATTAAGTCCAACTAATTAAGTCTAGTCTATTTTGTTTGAATGACCATTTATATATTTACAATAAATATATAAAGTTGTGATTTTGAGCTATTGCGTGTGACCCCAATGAATCATATATTACCTACATTATTTAATCTCACTTACTATGCATACAATCTTACAACATAGAACGGAGATCAGGAAGTGATATTTTAGGTTGTCGACTTTTAGAAAATTTAAATTTTATCAGTTAGGTTGTTTAAACATTTAGGTAAATATGTGGTGTATCATGTTGTTGGTTATTAAGTTTTAGAACATTTTTATTTTATCAATGACATAATTCTATTATTTTGGTAAATACGTGGTGCATGGAGTTGTTATGGGTGTCAATGTGCTTTGTTTAAACTATAGCTGGATGTGGTTACGAACTGGCTATCGAGTTGTTCTATATTTGTTTTTTAATGTTTTCAGATGCGAATGTTGAATGTGTTGTTGTTTCAGGACTTTGATTTGCCAAAAGGGCTGCAGGGCAACATCGGCTGATGCACTAAAATCAGTTTTTAAACAGAAAAAAGGGTTGTCAAACACCGAAAAACATAGTTTATATAAATATATTAACAAAAAATTAAGCTGCAAAGATTTCTTTGTAATTATGTTCTTATTTGCTCTATTATTTAGCAGATATGACATGGTCTTTATATGAAATACTAAAATAATATGATGATGCGTTATGGTATTTCTATCATGTATTTGTTGGGAGTGAGAGTTTCAAATAGGTTTCGTATTAAAGGTGTTACTTGATTTATGTTGATTTTTTGCCACGTTATCCTTACTGCTCTTTTTTGCTATTGTCGTTGTTTTGTAGTAATTTTTTTCTCTTTAATGTTGTCCTTAGAATGACAGAGAATACTATTGGGCATCTCAAACCGGAGGACATAAACAAAGTTTTAGAAGCCAAAGCGTACGATAAGTGGATCGTCCGAAATGTTCCAACGCCAACTGGTTATTGCTGCATGTTGCTCGACAGACATGTAAATTCAACAAATTTAAATTTGTAGTAGGAATATGAGTTAGTAATATTTGTCTTATGATGTATTAATGTGCATAGGGTAATGTCATCTAGGAAAATATGAATGTCCGTGACATCGAGTACTTTAGTCAGATCCTCAAAATTGGTTCCACCTACAGAATCTGTGATTTCAATTGCGAACCAACAAGCCCGTGGCATCATGTTTTGACATGTAACATGCACATATATTATTCTTCTTCTGTAAAACAAATCTAAATTAAGTCTTCGTTACTTTGACAGACTATATTGGTTGTGTTCGATCAATGGGAGATTTGGAGATCCTAAGAAGAGGCAAATTGTTAGAAGAAAGGTTGACATTGAGAATTTGGAGTAAGTAGCTTTATGTGTCCACCAAATGTTGCATATAAAATAACCAACACGCTTTTCTCTTGAAATTGATAAAAATTTTGCGTCAACGGTGGAAGTATCACCGAGTTCACAATGTGGGATAACATGGCGCGAGAGTTTGACAGGTCCTTGGTTGAAACGACAGAAGCTCCCGCGATTATTGCTGTCAGCTCATGCCGAGTGTCCCAATACAGAGGTACTCACTTAACACTTAAAGTAACCTATGAACATTTTCTGTCTAAGAGAGGTAAACGCTTATGGTGTTAACCGTTAACATTACAGACCTATAGTTGTCGGGATCACCAACCACATACTACTACTTTAATCCGGGCATCCTAAAAGGTGAACGGTCTCGAGATGAGTAACATACGTCATAATCAAACTTCGACTTATTGATTTTTATCAACATTTGGCGTCACATAATTTGGCTATTCACATATGAATATGAAAACATATACAAAAAAAGCATGACCTCAGTCCCCCGCTTGCGGTTTGCAAATACCGCCTGAAAGATCCAAATAATGAGAGCTTGAGGAACATATTTTCCTTCACATTGCTGCTTCGACAAAACCAAGACACCTACACGGTCAGATCCTATTGGTATGACAAACCAAATAATCGATAAACTTATATCACAGTTATTTTCCTATTTTACTATTTAGTCCAAAAATATTGGCGAATGTGTAACCCTTGCCCTTTTTGTGTTTTGAATATCCTAATATTAGTCCTTTGACTATTTGACGTTTGTTAGTGTTATTAGAGTATGTATCGTGTTGACGGTGGTGAATTTATGAGATTGATGTATTTTATGGTATATTGTGAATAATAATCCTTTTTAGAGGGTATTATTATGTTATTTATGTTCTGGGTGGTTTGACTCGTGAACGGTGAGAAATGCCAAAAATGAGACCCGACACGTCCGTTAATGTCCAAACGAGTTTTAGGAGGTTTAAAGTGAAAATAAATCGTGTAGATACTCTAAGTTCTTCGAAAAGTATTTTTAAGGTGAATAAAAATGCTAATTAACTTTGGAAAATATTTTACGATTAAGCTTTTTGAGTTTTTAAGTGATCCCGACACGAAAAGAAAGACCCGAACCCTCCTAGGATGCTAAATGGGACGTGTAAGGTTAAGGGGAACAAGATGGCTATTTTCTAGCATTCGTGTCTAAACATGCTTAGTACTATATTATTCCTCCACCAACATTTCTCATTTATCCATTTTTATTTAAAAAAAAACACACACACACTCTTGTGTGTGCTCGTCTGATTTCCAACGCACACATACAAACTTTATTTTAATTTTTGATCAAGAACATGGTGGTTTAGAGTATTTCCGAGTTGATTCTAGTGTTCGAGTATTCATTTAAACAATGTTTGGGTTGTTCGATTTGCGTCAAAATTTATTTTGAAGACCCTTTTTGTAAGTCTTTCAAATTCAAATTTATATTGGGCTTTAAGGCCCAAATAAGAGAAAAATATAACTTCACTCCCAAATTTACAAACTTTTGGAAAGTGAAAAATACTTGTGAAGTTATATTGAAAGTCGTTTTGAGAATGTATTTTGGTAAACATCGTGAAATGTGATTTTTGGAATTTGGTCAAAAAGTGTCGAAATGTTGGAAATTGTTTGAAAATAAGGTTTAAAAACCTTGAAAAACGTTATATAAACGTACGGGTTATGCAATTTCGTAAAAAGTCTATACTTAGAATTTTTACTCAAAACGAGATTTTTTAATTTAATAATAAAATATTATTATTTTATTATTTTAATAAGTTGACTAAAAGACGAAAACTATATTTTTCCAAAACTTTCCTAAAATGTTTAACGTAAATAAACGTTTCATTCTGTATAGTATAAATGGTTTAATTATGGTAACTAAGTGTACCGAATGGACTTATAGATATATATTTATAAGTGTTTATTATAAGAATTTACTCATATTAATTAACTATTTTACTTAAATAGTATAAGTATATTGAACTAAGATATGAGTTTGATATGGTATCTTTTGGAGTTAAGTCGTCAACCATCGCACCACTGAAACGTTAAAGATAACCGTACAGCATGCGTCTAACCTCAATGCATCAAACCTGAAAACTGTTTTGGAGATGAATGATAAAATCGGACATTAACTGGACTAGGTCGTGTGCGGACGTTGTTACATTTGTGTCACACCCCGAAAATTTCAGGTTAATATTTTGAACTTTTTCGACTATTATTTTTGACTTTTATACGTTATGTTTGAATCTGGCAGTTTACCAGGAAGTTAACCCGCGTAAATCTGAAAAACGTCATCGGACGCGTTTTGACTTCAGATTTTGATTAGTTTAGATATTATATGAGATATTTTATCTTTTCTATGTGTTTCGTATTTTACGATCACTCCCGGTATTTATTTTTACGCTTTAACGTTTAAATTACGTTTTTCGCGTTTTGGACCTAACGAAACCCTGAAAACTCGAAATCTTTTCGTGTAAAATATAGTTATCATCCATATCATGTTTTTAAGCCAAAAATTTCGTTCACCCTCTCCTCTTGTCACATATTGGACTCCTAAACCAAACCAAATGCAACCATAAGTCTTGAAATTAATTCAAGAGCATCTTTTATTTGAATTTCTAATACATTCGAAACTCATACATTCATATATTTTGCCTGGTATCATATAACATAAGAAGAAATAATTAAGGTCAAAATTGAAGAAAAAAGACTTTTAAAAGTAAAAAATGGACACTTAATATGGAACGGAGGGAGTATAAGAATTTACTCATATTAATTAACTATTTTACTTAATATTAGTATTAAGTTATATTGTACTAAGATATGGGTTTGATATGGTATCTTTTGGAGTTAAGTCGTCAACCATCACACCACTGAAACGTTAAAGATAACCGTACAACATGCGTCTAACCTCAATGCATCAAACCTGAAAATTGTTTTGGAGATGAATGATAAAATCGAACATTAACTGGACTAGGTCGTGCTGAATAGTGCGGACGTTGTTACATTTGTGTCACACCCCTAAAATTTCAGGTTAATATTTTGAACTTTTCCGACTATTATTTTTGACTTTTATACGTTATGTTTGAATCTGGCAGTTTACCAGGAAGTTAACCCGCGTAAATCTGAAAAACGTCATCGGACGCGTTTTGACTTCGGATTTTGATTAGTTTAGATATTATATGAGATATTTTATCTTTTCTATGTGTTTCGTATTTTACGATGACTCCCGGTATTTATTTTTACGCTTTAACGTTTAAATTACGTTTTTCGCGTTTTTGACCTAACGGAACCCTGAAAACTCGAAATCTTTTCGTGTAAAATTTAGTTATCGTCCATATCATGTTTTTAAGCTAAAAATTTCGTTCACCCTCTCCTCTTGTCACATATTGGACTCCTAAACCAAACCAAATGCAACCATAAGTCTTGAAATTAATTCAAAAGCATCTTTTATTTGAATTTTATGCATTGTGATGCGTTAGTGACACATGAGAGTGTCATTTCTCATGTACATTTCCTTATGTTTATACCAAAAAATGTGATACTTAACACTTTGACCTCATTTTGACCAACTCAAGTCCAAGTATATGAAACCATTGATCTCAAAATTTTGAACCTTGGGTCCTTGTGGTGTGGTTTCGGTTCCGAATCCCACACATCACACCCTTTTGGTGGTGTGATGGTTCACTTGATAACTTAAAACATGAACCCTAACTTCCTTGATCTATAAATACCCCATTATAACACACATTAGGTCATTTCTTATTTTCCAAGCCTCATCCAAAATTTTCTTTCTCTCTTCCTCACTCCTTAGCTCACGGCCAAACACACCCTTTTAGGGTTTTCATTTTCTTTGATTTCTTGCATAATTCAAGCATACAAGATTCATTTCTAAGAACATCTAAGGTGTTTTGAAGTATTGGTTATTTGATTTAAAGGTTTTTCTTCAAGATCTAAAGTTAAGGTTTTAAGATTTGTTGTTGGGTTTTATAGATCTAGTATTTTGGGGGTATAGATCTTGTGATTTCTCTACTTGTTCTTCATTCTTGTAAGTGTCTTGAATCTTTTCTTGTGGTTTACTTATGTTCTTTCATATATGTTTAAGATCCATACATCCATATGTTATGTTTTAATTTTTGAAAGATTTTAAAACAAGATTTTATAAATAATGATGTTACTTTGTTTCACTAGTTAAATAAAATGTTCTTGGTGAGATGAGAGTTGAATGAGAGTTGCAACAATAGAAATAAAGGGATTAGGTTAGTTTTAGGTGTGGTTTTGTTGTGGATTAGTTGAATGGAGATTAGGCTAGACTAGGCACTATTGTGAAGTTTGGTGTGATTTTTGGAAGCGTTTGTGAAAAAGGTAGTTGCTGATCCGAAATGGTTTTGAGGTTTTGAGCGACTTAGGAATGTTTTCATTAGGCGTAAAAGTAGTTTTTGGAGAGCTCGTTTGGAATATATAGTTTTTCATATATCAAACATTAAAATTAGACTTAAAACGGCCAAGTTATAACCAAATGAAATATGAAACATTTTTTGGCAAAACCAAATGAATAGTTGCTGATGTGAATTGTAAAATGGGTTTTCAAACACTTTCGAGATATTTTGAGCTTTTAAAACCTTAGCGAAACATATAGTAGCACATATATATTGATTAGTATCATTTAAAGACGTCGTTAACATATTTTAGGAAAAACGTTAAGGTTACTAAAAATAGTAAGTTTGGTAAATTTTAGCAAGATGGACATGGAAGTTAAACGTTCAGATTTCTCTTGTGCACTTAAGGAAATATGGATTAAGCAAATATAGGGGACGGTATTAACATCCCGAAACTAAAAACTTTCCTAAAATACAAACTTACTAAAAATAGTGATTTTTGGTTAAACGCCGAAACTTAACAAAAAACTATATGATTTTATTTCGTCATGATTTGATAATCAAACCAAGCAAAACTCATTGGATGCTTTTGGTGATGAACATACTGTGCAGATTCTTGGCATACTTTCAGTGTTTCTAAGCGGCGTTATTGTTATTATTCTAGTCGCGGCTAGATTTCTATTCTTCTTTTACTTGAAGTGATTTTTTCATTTGCTCATTTTTGGCTATAAAAAAAGGTGAGTTCATAGCCCCACGTTTTACTATCTTTACTTTACTACTTTGTGGTGTGAAAACTTGTTTGATTTTTAATCTTTGGCCACAGTTACTTTACGGTAACTTTTTCCTGATTACGGGTTGCCCATTGTAGCAGAAAAATAGACCACTAATGCCTGAACTATCATGAACCGTCAATTGCTTAACCAACGGACTGGTTAAGTAAGCGCGAATGTTGTAAATAGATCTATTGGGACTAATTATTCCTATCTGGGTGAGTAGCGCTCACTACCCACGGGGCTCCCGATAAATGGATATATACCATGTCAGATTTTACTAGGTGATCTTGGTCAGATACCTTTAGGGCAATTAATTCTTGTTTGACATATAATATGTTTCCTTTTAAATTGAGCTTCGGTGTCACGAGCTTAGCGCAACAGTAAATACTTTTTATGTGAAGTTTTATCTGTTATAACTGTCGCGTGCGTACTGTGAACTTGTGGTCCACTTTTAATACTAAATTCAAACCTATGAATTCACCAACTTTATGTTGACGTTTTAGCATGTTTTTCTCAGGTGCTTAGCTTTGGATGTCTTTGCTTGCTTTATGGTGTTGCCATGCTTTGGGCCAATTTTCAAGACTTATTAATATCTATGTTAACATCGTTGTCAAACTTTGAAACCTTTTATTTGCTTCCGCATATTATCTAAGAACTTATGTAAAACTTTAACTATTTTATTTAATGTAACGATGTTGGATTTTTAAAATGTACCCTTAGAGGTCGTTCTTTGTATCTTGTGTGATGTATATTATGACGTCACACCCCCGGACACGTGTTTCCGTCTAGGCCCCGTTTGGGGATGTGACAAATTGGTATCCAGAGCCAAGGTTATAGAGAACCAAGTAGTATATTTAGGTCTGGTTTATAACCAGTATGTGATCCTACGTGTTTACTTGCTCACGTATATAAGTACTATCGATAAGTATACGAGTATTAATTATAATACACTTCCATAATTATATTACGTATAATTTTGCCATGACTATACCTTACATCTATATTTTTCCTGCATTGCACGCATTGGCATGGTTTAATATAAAGGGGATTTATTTAAACTCTTGCTTGTGCTGGTTATGGCAGCTCCAGTTATTTCTATTTCTTCGGACGTATTAGTCGAGAGTGTGGGATCCTCTTTTCCGCGAGTTATCCTTATCGATTCTATTTCTGTTAAGGTCCCGGTTGCACCGGAGGTGGGGGCGGCTGCAGTTGTCTCACCTGCCGCGGTGCTCGAGCTTGATACGCATTCATCGTCAGATGCTGATCCATCAGAGAGTTCACCACCTCCTGTATCTGTAGCACCTATGGTTTCACCTTTGTTGTGTTCAGACGATTCAGAGTCAGATACTGAGATACCCGAGAGGCATGTATCACCTACTACTTCTATTCCAGAGATCCCTAATGCTCCCATTTTACCTGCACCATCTGCTATTGTTGCACCATCATCTAAGTATCTACTTGCACCTGTTGTTGCCCCACCCGGGATTCGTCGACGACGAGCTATTCTTATCCGACCCGGGGAGGACATTCCTATTGGTCGACTTTACCGTACTCATCCTGGTGGGCCATGTAGGGCATTGACCGCAAGGAAGTTGGTTAGACCTTTACCTTCTCATCGTTTAGCATTGAGGTACACATCACATCACTTGGATCATTTTACTTCCGGATCATCATCGAGTCATTCATCTTCAGATCATTCATCATCTGGGCATTATATTTCGGGTCATTCCTTATCCAGACATACACCATTAGACACCACCGATGCTGATTTATCTACACTACCGAGATTTGTTCATCCATCACTTGCTAAGACTCCACGGTGTAGCGAGGCCTATCTTTGTTGGAGGTCTGCCCCATTATCTATCATGTATCCACCGACGACATCCGAGTCGTCAGCTGGAGATTCTTCTTCCGAGTCATCTGTTGGGCCATCTCGCAAGAGATGCAGGTCCCCTGCTGCTACCGTGACTTCATCTATCCGTGCTACGAGAGCTTTAGTTCCTTCTCGTGCTGATCTTATTCCACCTCGCAAGAGGTTTAGGGATTCTATTTCACTAGAGGATAGTGTTGAGGAGGACATTGATACAGATGTGTTAGAGGACATTGAGGCTGATGCTACAGCTGTTAAGGTTGCAGTAGATAGGGATGTTGTGACTGGGATTGATGCAGGTATTGATTTGGAGGTTGATGTTGGGGTTGATGTAGAGGACGAGGTTGAGGACGAGGTCGAGTCCAGTGATAGAGGTACTATGGAGGTTTGAGTGGATGTGGTTGCCGGGATTGATATCCCTAATTCTATGCTTATGCCCGATGCTATAGAGCGTTTAAAGCAGGTTGAGGAGGGTTTGTAAGATATTTATGATCGTGTTATAGAGATACCTCTTCAGAGGATAGAGGACATTAAGACGGGACAAAGAGAGTTAGTGTCAAGGAGTTTGATTGCTGGTGGAGAGAAAGCTAGCTTACTTGATCAGGTTGCGTTCTTGGAGAGGAGCAACGCGAGACTTCGAGGCACCATGATGATGGAGAAAGCGAGAGCCGATAGGTTTTGGCGACGCGTGAGATTTATAGAGAGTGAGCTTAGGCAGATCCGTAGGTTCCGTTACTATGACAGGATGTGATTTAGGAGATTGGAGACATTCGCTGTGAGACGCTTAGGTTTTGTCCATGATGTTGTGTATGGACGTTGGGCTAATAGTAGAACTAGTTGTTAGTAGTTTTAGCGTAAATCAAGTTCCCCATTATGGGTTGAATGTAATAGACTGATGCTTTTATATATGATATGAAAAGCTTGTTTTGATTCTCTCGCGTATTCATCTTTATTGTTATTTACTTGTTCTGGCAAAACATGTTCTATTGTATTTTCCTATATAAACCTTATTTACCATTTATAATGGCTATATCTCGTATCGAATCTTACCGTATGCTATGTCTTATTCTGTAGAACATGACTATCACTCGTTCTTGTATGACCCCGAAGGCAATCAAAGAACTCGTTAACCGACGAGTGGAAGAAGCGTTGGCTGCTTATGAGGCAACCCATGCTGCCAATGCTCTCGAGGCTAAGAATCAAAGCCAAAACAGCAGTAACGGCGATAATGGAAATGGTGGAAATGGAAATGGTGAGAATGGAAATGGCGGAAATGAAAACCCAAATGAGAATAATAGGGATGCTAGGCCTGTTGCTCGAGAGTGTACATACCAAGACTTCCTGAAGTTTCAACCACTCAACTTCAAGGGAACAGAAGGAGTTGTTGGGTTGGCAGGTGGTTTGAGAAGATGGAAACAGTGTTCCATATCAGCAATTGTCTAGAGAAATACCAAGTCAAGTATGCTACTTGCACACTGTTAAACAGTGCACTAACTTGGTGGAACTCATATAAGAGGACTATTAGAGCTGAGGCTGCATTTTCCATGTCATGGAAAGAGCTCATGAAGCTAATGGCTAAAGTGTACTGCCCAAGAAATGAAATTCAAAAGATGGAATCTGAGCTGTAGAATTTAACCATGAAGAACAATGATTTGGCCGCTTATACTAAGAGATTTCAAGAGTTGACTATGATGTGCACTAAGATGGTCTCTGAGGAGGAGGATCGGGTTGAGAAATTCATTGGAGGTCTCCCCGATAACATCCAAGGGAATTTAATTGCTGCTGAACCTATAAGACTCCAAGATGTTGTTCGTATAGGCAACAACTAATGGACCAAAAGTTGAAGGGATATGCGGTGAAAAATGCTGAAAACAAAAGAAGATTGGAGGTCAATCAGAGAGACAACCGTGGACAGCAGCCACCATTCAAAAGGCCAAATGTTAGAGGTCAGAATGTAGCAAGAGCCTATACGGCTGGAAACAATGAGAAAAACCGTATAATGGACCGTTGCCTCTCTGCAACAAATGTAAGTCATGCACTGTGAGATGTGGGAAGTGTAACAAGGTTGGGCATTTGACTCGGGATTGTAAGGTCACAAATTCTACTACTTCTACTCAGAGGGGTCAAGTAGTGAATCAGAAGGTTGTAACTTGTTTTGAGTGTGGAAGGCAAACACACTACAGGAGTGATTGCACAAAGCTGAAAGATCAAAACCGTGGAAACAAGGTTGGAAACAAGAATGGTGTTGGTAAAGCAAGAGGAAATGCATATGTGCTAGGTGGAGGAGACGCTAACCCCGAATCAAATGTCATCAAGGGTACATTTCTTCTCAATAACCATTATGCTTCTATGATATTTGACTTAGGCGCCGATAGAAGTTTCGTGTCGACTACTTTTAGTACTTTGCTTGATGTAACCCCTGATACCTTAGACGTTAGCTATGCTGTTGAATTAGCCGACGGAAGAATTTCTAAAACTAATACCGTACTTAGAGGTTGTACGTTAGGATTGTTAGGTCACCCATTTAATATTGACCTAATGCCAGTAGAACTTGGTAGTTTTGACGTCATCATTGGCATGGATTGGTTAGCGAACCATCATGCGATGATCGTTTGTGATGAGAAGATCGTGCGAATTCCCTATGGAGATAAAGTTTTGATAATTCAAGGTGATAGAGACGGCAAAGGAGAGAAGTCAAAGTTGAGCATTATATCGTGAACTAAGACTCAGAAATATATCAAGAGAGGTTGCCCAATTTTTCTAGCACAAGTTACGAAGAAGGAAACCGAAGACAAGTCAGAGCAGAAGCGACTTGAGGACGTGCCGACTATACGAGACTTTCTAGAGGTATTTCTAGAAGACTTGCCTGGATTACCACCAACGCGACAAGTTGAATTTCAAATCGACTTGGTCCCAGGTTCTGCGCCTGTGGCACACGCCCCGTATAGATTAGCACCGTCATAACTGCAAGAACTGTCTACTCAACTGCAAGAACTTTTTGACAAGGGATTTATAAGACCAAGTTCCTCACCTTGGGGAGCCCCGATCTTGTTTTTCAAAAAGAAAGATGGATCTTTTTGGATGTGTATCGATTACCGTAAACTAAACAAGCTTACTGTGAAGAATCGATATCTACTTCCGAGAATCGACAACCTGTTTGATCAGTTGAAAGAGTCAAGAGTCTACTCTAAGACTTGAAATCTGGTTATCACCAACTCAGAGTTCGGGAGGAAGACATTCCAAAGACAGCGTTTAGAACACGCTACGATCACTATGAGTTTCGAGTGATGCCGTTTAGACTGACCAACGCACCGACGGTATTCATGGATCTGATGAATCGGGTGTGTAAGCCATACCTAGATAAATTTATGATCATTTTTATTAATGACATCTTGATCTACTCCAAGAGCAAGGAAGAGCATGCAAAACATCTTAAGTTAATTTTGGAGTTGCTTAAGAAGGAAAAATTGTAAGCCAAGTTTTCCAAGTGTGAATTTTGGCTGTCGAAGGTACAATTTCTTGGTCACGTAATTGATAGTGAAGGCATTCACGTGGACCCAACTAAGATTGATTCAATCAAGGATTGGGCATTACCCAAGACTCTGATAGAGATTCGTCAATTTCTAGGTCTTGCTGGCTACTACTGACGATTTATCAAAGGTTTCTCAAAAATTGCCAAGCCTATGACGAATTTGACTCAAAAGAACATGAAGTTTGATTGGAGTGAAAAGGCAGAAGCTACATTTTAACTGTTGAAAAAGAAACTGTGTAGTGCACTGATTTTGGCTTTACCCTAAGGTAGTGAAAACTTCGTGGTTTACTGTGATGCTTCTCATAAAGGATTGGGCGCGGTTTTGATGCAAAGGGAGAAAGTCATAGCCTACGCGTCACGCCAACTTAAGATTTATGAGAAGAATTACACTACACATGACTTAGAGCTTGGAGCTGTAGTGTTTGCTCTCAAAATGTAGAGACATTATTTGTACGACACAAAATGCGTTGTGTTCACTCATCATAAGAGTTTGCACATATTCTAGATCAGAAAGAGTTAAATATGAGACAATGTAGATGGTTGGAATTGTTAAGTGATTACGACTGTGAGATTCACTATCATCCAGGAAAGGCGAACGTGGTGGCAGATGCCTTGAGCCGAAAGGAACAGAATAAGACACTACGAGTTCGAGCTTTGGTTTTGACGATTGATTTGAACCTTCCTGCGCAAATTTTAAACGCTCAGGTTGAGGCGAAAAAAGAAGAGAATTTTGGAACCGAAGATCTGTGTGGTATGATTAAGAAGCTAGAGCAACGTACTGATGGAACATTATGCTTGAATGGGAGAAGTTGGATACCTTGTCGAGGTAACTTAAGAGAGTTGATTATGCATGAATCGCATAAGTCAAAATATTCAATTCATCCTGGATCAGACAAGATGTACCAAGATTTGAAGAAACTGTATTGGTGGCCGAATATGAAAGCAGAAATTGCCACCTACGTTAGTAAATGTTTGACATGTGCCAAAGTCAAGGCTGAATGCCAAAAACCATCCGGTTTGTTGGTTCAACCTGTGATCCCAGTGTGGAAGTGAGAATACATTACTATGGATTTCATTACTAAGTTACCAAAGACATCAACTGGTCAAGATACAATTTGGGTAATTGTTGACCGACTCACAAAATCCGCTCATTTCTTACCAATGAAGGAAACTGACTCAATGGAGAAGTTGACGAGACAATACTTGAAGGAAGTAGTCTCGAGGCATAGAGTGCCGGTTTTGATTAAGTCTGATCGAGACAGTAAATTTACGTCTCATTTTTGGCAGTCGCTGAACAAATCCCTAGGTACTCAATTGGATATGAGTGCGGCTTACCATCCACAGACTGATGGTCAAAGTAAAAGAACCATCCAAACCTTGGAGGACATGCTACGTGCTTATGAGATTGATTTTAGGAAAGGTTGGGATAGACACCTACCTTTGGTGGAGTTTTACTACAACAACAGTTATCACACTAGTATCAAAGATGCACCGTTTGAAGCTCTCTACGGCTGAAAATGTCGATCGTCTATTTGTTGGGTTGACGTTGGAGATGCTCAATTCACTGGACCAGAAATTGTTCATGAAACAACTGAGAAGATCATTCAGATCAAGAAGCGTATTCAAGCTGCACGAGATAGACAGAAGAGCTACGCCGATAGGAGATGTAAACCATTGGAATTTGAGGTTGGAGATAAGGTCATGTTGAAAGTGTCGCTATGGAAATGGGTGATACATTTCGGAAAACGGGGGAAGCTGAGCCTTTGCTATATTGGACCTTTCAAGATTCTTGCTAAAGTAGGAATGCTTGCCTATCGACTTGAACTCCCAGAGCAATTAAGCCGAGTTCATAGCACTTTTCATGTTTCCAATTTGAAGAAGTGTTTCGTAGATGAACCACTAGCTATTCCGTTGGATGAGATCCAGATTGATGACAAGCTTAACTTCATTGAAGAACCAGTTGAAATTATGGATCGAGAAGTTAAACGGCTAAAGCAAAGCCGCATTCCAATTGTGAAGGTCCGTTGGAATTCGAGACGAGGGCCCGAGTTTAGTTGGGAGCGTGAAGATCAAATGAAGAAAAAGTACCCTTATCTTTTCGTTAACCCTTAGTCCACGTATTAAGCTTTGAGGACAAAGCTCTTTTAACGGGGGAAGAATGTCACACCCCGAAAATTTTAGGTCAATATTTTAAACTTTTTCGACTATTATTTTCGACTTTTATACGTTACATTTGAATCTGGCAGTTTACCGGGAAGTTAACCCGCGTAAATCTGAAAAACGTCATCGGACGTGTTCTGACTTCGGATTTTGATTAGTTTAGATATTATATGAGATATTTTATCTTTTCTAAGTGTTTCGTAGTTTACGATCACTCCCGATATTTATTTTTACGCTTTAACGTTTAAATTACATTTTTGACCTAACGGAACCCCGGAAACTCGAAATCTTTTCGTTTAAACTTTAGTTATCGTCCATCTCATATTTTTAAGCCAAAAATTTCGTTCACCCTCCTATCTTGTCACATATTGGACGCCTAAACCAAACCAAATGCAACTATAAGTCTTGAAATTAATTCAAGAGCATCTTTTATTTGAATTTCTCATGCATATGATGGATAGTGACACATAAGAGTGTCATTCTCATGCACATTTCCTCAAGTTAGACCAAAACATGTGATACTTACACACTTTGACCTCATTTGACCAACTCAAGACCAAGTATAATGAACCATGACTCAAAATTTTGAACCATATGGTCCTTGTGGTGTTGTTTTGGCCGAACCACACACACACACTCCTTTGGTGTGTGTTGGTCACTTGATACTTAAAACCATGAAACCCTAAACTTTCCCTTGATCTATAAATACCCCATTATAACACACATTAGGTCATTTCTTATTTTCCAAGACTCATCAAAAATTTTCTTTCTCTCTTCCCCTCTCCCTAGCTCATGGCCAAACACACCCTTTTAGGGTTTTCATTTTCTTTGATTTCTTGCATAATCCAAGCATACAAGGTTCATTTCTAAGAACATCTAAGGTGGTTTGAAGTATTGTTTCTTTGATTTAAACATTTTTCTTCAAGATCTAAAGTTAAGGTTTCAAGATTTGTTGTTGGGTTTTATAGATCTAGTATTTTGGGGTATAGATCTTGTGATTTCTCTACTTGTTCTTCATTCTTGTAAGTGTCTTGAATATTTTCTTGTGGTTTACTTATGTCCTTTCATATATGTTCAAGATCCATACATCTATATGTTGTGTTTTAATTATTAAAAGATTATAAAACAAGATTTTATAAATAATGATGTTACTTTGTTTCACTAGTTAAATAATATGTTATTGGTGAGATGAGAGTTGAATGAGAGTTGCAACAATAGGAATGAAGGGATTAGATTAGTTTTAGGTGTGGTTTTGTTATGGATTAGTTATGAATGTAGATTAGGCTAGATAGGCACTATTGTGAAGTTTGGTGTAATTTTTGGAAGAGTTTGTAAAAAAGGTAGTTGCTGATCCGAAATGGTTTTGAGGTTTTGAGTGACTTAGGAATGTTTTCATTAGGCGTAAGAAAAAAGTAGTTTGTGGAGAGCTCGTTTCAAATAGATAATTTTTCATATATCGCACATTAAAATTGGACTTAAAACAGTCAAGTTTATAGCCAAAGTGAAACTTGAAATAGTTTCTCTGGCAAAACGTATAAATAGTTGTTGATGTGAATTATAAAAAATGGTTTTTCGTACACTCTCAAAGATATTTTGAAGCTTTTTAAAAGCACATAGCTAAACAATATAGTAGCACATATATAATTGAATAGTATCCTTTTAAAGACATCGTTAACATATTTTAGAAAAATCGTTAAGTTTACAAAAAAATAGTAAGTTTGGTAAATTTAGCAAGATGCACATGTAAGTTAAACGTTAGATTTCTCGTTGTGCAACTAAGGAATTATGGATTAAGAAAATATAGGGGACGGTATTGACTAACCCAAAACTAAAAACTTCCTAACAAAGAAACATACTAAAAATATTAATATGGTTAAACAATCCGAAAACTTAACGAAAACTATATGATTTTATTTCGTCATGATTTGATAATCAAACAAAGCAAAGACTAAACATGGGATTGTCTTTTGGTGATACATATGAGCAATTCTGCATACATTTGATGTTTCTAAGATGCGTTAGAATCTAGTCTCCGGCTAGATTTCTATATCATCTTTTAACTTGCTTGATAATTCATTACTCAACCTTGCTAAAGGTGAGTTCATAAGCCCCACGTTTATCTTATCTTTACTTTACTACTTTGGGGTGAGAAACATTGCTTGTTTTTAAACTATGGATACAGTTACTTTACGTTTCCTTTTCCTGATTACGTGTTGCCTAAGTAGCGAATAGACCACTAATGCCCGAATTATCATGAACCGTCAATTGCTTAACCGACCGTACTGGTTAAGTAAGCGCGAATGTTGTAAATAGATCTATTGGGAGTAATTATCCCTATCCGGGTAAGTAGCGCTTACTAGATTCGGAGGTCCCGAACAAACGGATATATACCATGTCGGATTTCACTAGGTGATCTTGGTCAAATACCTTTAGGGCAATTAATTCTTGTTTGGCATATAATATGCTTCCTTTTAAATTGAGCTTTGGTGTCATGAGCTTAGCGTAACAGTAAATACTTTTTATGTGAAGTTGTATCTGTTATAACTTTCACATGCATACTGTGAACTTGTGGTCCACTTTTAATACTAAATTCAAACCTATGAATTCACCAACTTTATGTTGACGTTTTAGCATGTTTTTCTCAGGTGCTTAGCTTTGGATGTCTTTGCTTGCTTTATGGTGTTGCCGTGCTTTGGGCCGATTTTCAAGACTTATTAATATCTATGTTAACATCGTTGTTAAACTTTGAAACCTTTTATTCGCTTCCGCATATTATCTAAGAAATTATGTAAAACTTTAACTATTTTATTTAATGCAACGATGTTAGATTTTTAAAATGTACCCTTAGAGGTCGTTCTTTGTATCTTGTGTGATATATATTATGACGTCACGCCCCCAGACACGTGATTCTGTCCAGGCCCCGTTTGAGGGTGTGATAATTTGCTTGTGTGATTTGAGATTTGGTTGCTAGAGACTTTGCTTGAGGTGAGTTCTCGTAGCCCTACTTTTTTAAAATCTTTTCCGTTGGGGGAAAATGATACTCAAATGTGTTTTGAACTGTTTTTTTAAACTGTGCGAAATATGGTTTTGTTTTCGGGACAATTATATGCTTATGACTGCTATATGAATATTATGTGGTATGATTGTTCTTGCATGCATCGAGGTGCATGGCAAGGTGTGATTAGCAAGGATTTGCTATGTTTGCGAAAGGTTTCCCTATTGTAAATGCTCCAGTACTAGTAGGCTTTTTAGGTGCGTATAACCTCAGGGTTGCGACCCCAAGAGAGTTGGTATACGCTGGTGATAAGACTAGCGGGGATGCTAGGTCTTGGTACATGATTAGCGGGGATGCTATTCATGGGTTTGATTGTATTTGCATATATTCACTATCATATTGCATGATTGTCCAACTGTATGAGATATTGGCACATCGACTGGGTTTTCTTTAAACCTACGAGCTCACCAACATTATTGTTGACATTTTTGAGTATCATTTTTATGTGAAGGAAATGGTTAGTAGATTGTGATGCATGTCAGCAGACTTTAAGTGTATCCTGTATGGATCATGTTTGAGAGGTCTTGCTTTTCAATGTATGTTATGGATTTGTTTCTTGAGGATAAATGTTTAAGACTTGTATGGACCCTGCGTGGGCAAGTGGATTTATAAGCGACTATTCGTTGTGTTCTTTGACGGGACATCACTCATGGTTATTGAGGTTGATGGTCATCATGACACTTTCATTTATGCATTTTAGATTTCTCTATTTTGTATCTTGTGTTATGATTGATCATTATATTTCATTCCCGTGTTTCCGCCTATGACAGGGTGTGACAGATTGGTAATTAAAGCCAAGATTATAGAGAACTAGGTGGTTTGGCCTATACTATAACCTAGGAACCTTCATATAGTTGCATTGTAAGACCTATGTTCGCGGTGTTTCGCTTATACGTGCTTAGATGGTTATATGGTAGATATCATTAGTTAAGTCATTCATTGAAATGGGTGAGCCTAATACTGGGTACGACTGGGAAAGGATACGGATATAAATACGATGGCCAACGTAGTTATAAACGTATCACAACTCACACGTATTTAGTATTATCGTTCACACAAATTGGTGTTGACACCTTAGGACCGTATTATGCGTAGTATAGTATATTAAGTTATCATATACGTATTGACCGTCCCACCTACCTAATGTTGCCCATGTTCTCCCTCGTGTAGATAATGCCGCCAAGGATGACGACCCGAAGTGTTGGCCGGCCTGCTGCCTCATCACGAGTAGGGGGAACGGGTGGATGAACTGGTAGAGGTGGTGTTAGAACTGGAGGTCGATCTGGTGATCAGGGTAATGGTAGGAATGATGGTCAAGGTGGCCAAGTAGGTGGTCAAGGTAGAGAGGTAAATGATGGTGTTGATGGAGTCCCCGACTTCTCTACCATCATTGCACAGCAATTGCAAAATTAACTTCCCACTATTATAGCCTAAGTAGACGACCAAGGTAGAGGTCAAGGGAATGGTAGGAATCAAAACGATGATGCCATCAATGACAACATTCGGGGTGATGTTAGGAATGTCATTGAGAACAATGACCGTAGAGGTTGTACCTATAAGGAGTTCTTAGCTTGTAACCCTAAGGAGTATGATGGGAAGGGAGGTGCTGTAGTTTACACTCATTGGGTTTAAAAGATGGAGTCAGTTCAGGATATGAGTGGTTGTAGGGATAACCAAAAAGTAAAGTACATTGCTGGTTCTTTTGTCGGTAAGGCTTTAACATGGTGGAATTCTCATATTCACACATTAGGTCGAGAGGTTGCTGTAGGTATGTCATAGGATAACTTTAAGGTATTGATGAGGGAAGAGTTTTGTCCTAGTAATGAGATGCAGAAGTTGGAAACTGAGTTATGGAATCACGTCATGGTCGGGGCCACCTATGCGACGTATACTGATAGGTTCCATGAGTTGGCTAGGTTAGTTCCTCATTTAGTAACCCCGAAAAACAGAAGGATTGAGAGGTATGCGTATGGCCTTGCTCCACAGATCCGAGGGATGGTGGCAGCAACGGAGCCATCAACCATTCAAAAGACTGTACAGATTGCTGACACACTAACTGATGAAGCCCTTAGGAATGGGTCAATCAAAAAGAACCATGAGAAGAGAGGAAATGGAGGAGAACCTAGTAAGGATAGGGATGGAAGGGATGATAACAAAAGTACTAGGACTGGAAATGCTTTTGCTACAACCACAAACCCTGTTAGGAGAGAAAACACAGGTGCGATACCCAAGTGTACCACCTGTAACTCTCACCATTCACATGAGACACCCTGTCGTAAATCTATTTTCATAAATTTGATCTTTTGTTCATACCAAAGTTGACCTTGTTGATGGGCAACTAATTGTGCTTCTACTTTCTTAAGACCTTGAGTATAAGCCTTTATTTCTACGCTAGCATCACTAAGTTCCTCTCTCTGAACATCATATAGTCTTTTAAGGTTAGCATAAGACTCTTTACACTTATTTGAACAGGAAGTTACCTGTGTGTTTATTCCTGAGCTGTTGTTAGCCATGAAAGCATAGTTATCATCATCTTCTGAATGAGTTGTCCAGTCAACACTTTCTCCATCAACTGTCACTAATGCTTTAGATTCTTCTTTCTTTCCAGTTCTGCTTTCATCTCTATTTCCAGTTCTGCTTCCTTCTCTATTTCCAGTATTCCAACCATCCCTCCTCCTATTATCTTCTTTTGATCTACACTCTCTTGCAAAGTGCCCTGTTTTGTGGCAGTTGTAGCATTCCACTTTGGTTTTATCAAAACCAACAGGTTCTTTTGCATCAAACTGTAGCTTTCTACCAGTCTTCTTTTGGAACTTCTTTATTCTCATGGAGATCATTGCCAAATTGCCATGTCAAGTCCGTTTCTTCAAGCGGCATATTCATCAACTTGGTCCAAGTCCTCATGACTCCAGTGAGGACAACTAGATTGACTTGCAAGCAAGGAATATGATGATGTTGATGTTTGTTCATGCTTTGAACAATGACCAGAAGTGTTGGAAACACCATAAGCAGTACTAACTTCATTAGTACTGTTGGTGTTTTCAGAAACAAATGCTATATTTTGCAAGTTGGAAGATGATGCAGTAGAGCCTTTTACATCATTTTCAAAGACTCTCAGATTGTTGTACAAGTCATCAAAACTGAGACTGTCCATTCCTGGTTTGTTCCTCATAATTAAGGAAACTTGTAACCAAGCAGAAGGTAGAGATCTTAGAAATTTTTGATTTGCATCTTCAGTAGATACACCTGCTCCATGAATCTCTAGCTGACTGAGAAGACTTTGGAACCTCTCATAGCCTTTGTGAATCCCATCTGAGTTGGATACACTGAATCCTTCAAACTGTTGCTTCAAGATGTACTTCTGCATTTTTTTGGATTCATCATTTCCACCAAATCTGGATTTTATGGCATTCCACATATCTTTTGCATCAGTCATTTTGTGGAATTTAGCTAGATGATCTTCTGGTATGGCCATTAGCAAGGTGGTCCTAGCTTTTCTTTCTCTTTCTCTCAGCACCATTTCTTCTGCAGTTTTAGGAGGCAAAATTTTAATCTGTCCTGTGGTATCCAATGTGACTGACACAGGACCATTCCCATTTTGGATAACCTCCCAAATTGGATAGTCTGTATGGGCCAGATAGTGTTCTATCTTCATAGCCCATATGTCATATTCTCCCTTTTTGAGAATAGGCAGTTTGATGGTTGAGACTGTTTGAGGAGTTTGTTGTGTTGGTGTTTGTTGTTTCTCTTGTGGAGGTGGTGGTGGTGGATTTTCATCATTTGTTCCAGACATGTTTAGCTTTGTTTATTGGAGATGAATAACTGGTTTTATCTGTTCTTCTTATTCAAAGTTTCTCAATGGCTCTGATACCAATTGTGGTTCCTTGTTTTACTGAATGGATCTTTGCAACCAATAAAGGATGATAGCCAAGATGTATAAATACAACTGACTATGTAGAAACAATGATTATGAATACTATATGTTAATGCGGAATCTTAACACAAGTACTAAGAAGAACAATGAACAACTGAATAACAACTTTATTAAAGTGTTCTTGAGAATTACAGATTGCTAACTATGATATTGTATGTTCTGTATGATTTTGTGTAGAACTCTATATGCTAACTATGCCTAGGGTTCCTTTTATATCATAAGGATAACCCTAAAAGGCTTACATATCTTTCTGACAAATATCTTAAAAATATCTTTTAAATATCTTGTCATCGGTACTAACTAAATTACTACTAACGGTACTAACTAACTAACAGTACTAACTACTTTGTACTGTCGGTACTAAGTATAACTGTCGGTACTAACTATTTGTACTGTCGGTACTAAGTTAAGAAAATTTTAAACTATTAGACCAAAACCGTTAAACCTGGTAAACCATAAGGACCAAAAATGTAGTTAACTCTAAATATAAGTATAAAAGTCAAAGAAAGTCAAATGTTGACTTTAAAAAACCGTCTAACGGGTTCAGTACTTTTAACTTGGCTCCGACGTCGTTAACTAAGTAATTAAACGTTTCTTTTCTCTACGTGCGAGATATTTTTATAACATAACAATATATACAAATGAATTAGATACTAATAAATAGTAAAATTTTTGTAATTCGGGGACGTATCCGGTATGAGTAAATATAATCAAATTGGATCGTCGAGGTGGGGTTCGACGAGATGACTAATTATTATTATAAATATAATTATAAGACGAGGCGACTTACTCTACAAATGGTAATTTTCCGAAATAGTAAACTTTCTTAAAATAGAAAGTTATCGAAAAATATAATTGTTTTCATGTAAAGGTCAGTAAGTATAAACTTGAGTAAATAATTTTTAACTTAATTAAGTGGAGTTTAGAATTCTAAGGGTTGCGTCAAGTGGATTATCTCTCATGGTATGAATAGATATACTATGAATATATACTATTTATTATAGATATATATATATAATATTATATATATATATATTTTATATTAAATATATATATATATATGGTTTTGTTGATATGATGCACGCATCGTTGACTCTACTTTTCGGTATAGTAATTAAGCGACATAAATTAAAGGTCGTGATCATGTTCGTTGATTCCCCGTGGATTGTTTCGATTATTTGATCTTCGGCTTCGATCAAGGTGAAGTTCATAGAATAAAAAAAAAAAAAAACAAAAACCCTCAATTGAAAGCGGTTTTAATTTTTTTTAAACCTATGTGAGGTGGGATCACTTGCTTGTTTTGCAAAATCGAGAACGCCAATGTTGTTGATTTCAAATATGATTCATTCACTTTGACGTAGACTGCTTTTATGTGTAGCCATGTGTTGCCTTGTTTATGGAGGCGAACGCTATGCATTAGATAGATCTTATTGGGTTTGACAACCGTGTCCGGGGTTTGAATCAGTTGTGACCCTGTTAACAACAGACATTTTGTAGTTAGTACTTAGGTAGAAGTGGATTACTTCTCGGCTTAAATTTATTCCTACGGGATGAATGGGTTAAGATCGGTAGACATGGGCTCATTTAGTTGGAAATCAATATTTTTTAACTAGTTCTTAGAGCCACGTTATACGTTTTGTTGAAACCAAATATGCGTTCTTTTAATATTATTGCAAACTCTATCAGAATTCATCAACGTTTTGTTGACCTATTTAAGCATGTATTCAGGTTTAGTTGTGTGATGGTTGGCTGGGACGGACCGCGGATATCAAAAGCGGTAAACTCTATGAATTCACTCAACGTTTTGTTGACCTTTTTAAGCATGTATCTCAGGTTAGTTGCTGTTGATGGCTTGGATGGGACGGAATGCGGATATCAAAGACGGTGTCTCAGTGAATAGTATCGTTTAATAAAAACAATGTTTTAGAAATGAAAGTCGTGTTAAGACTTGTAAAAGTAGAATTATCTATTGTCTTTTGGGACCTATGTAACTCTGATCTTTCAAATAAATGAAATTGTGTTTTATAAACGTATCTTTGAACATTTACTGGGACTCGTGTGCATGTATTATGAAGTAGCACCCCAATTGTTGTATTCCGCTGCGTATCGTAGTTTGGGGATGTTACAAAATGGCACCAGAGCACGAGTTGTAGTGAACTAAGTCGTTTTACAAAACTAGGACTACAACTGTTTTTGAAAAAGTTTCACGAGTCTTTCACCGATGTCCGATATCCGCGCGCGTGTTGTTTCCGATCCTTAGAAGCCTTATGTGTTATTTTAATTGCATATTATGTGCGTCACAAGTGAGATACACTTGGTATAAGTAATGATTATATAAGTATATATATATATTTATATATATATTTATATATATATACGGCATCCGTTCTATGGTGTACAATTATATGTGTTTTGATATTCGCTTCTTGCGAAGAGTTTAATTTCTTTAAACATTTCGATGCGATATGATAAAATTATTTTGATACATGACGAAAACATCGTTGATATATGATTATCTTTGAAACTTTTCGCAACTCTACTTTGTTATCTTTTGATGTCGGGACTCGACTTAGTTTTCGATCCTACTCGTAAATTGTACTAATTAGTTTTGAATCTGAACGCTATTCTTAATGATTTTGAATCGCATATGTTGCTTCGTAACCTATTGTTTTGAAATTTTCCAATTGATGAGAGTGTGACTTTTATATGTCATCCCATGAACCCTCATTGTTTTTAAAAATGACTATTAACTTTTTCTCGCGTAACGCGTCGTTTGGAAACATCTACCTTTGAAGCTTTCGAATAAAGTTGGTGTGTTTGCGTATTGATCCTGTGGTATCGACCTCTACCTAGTAAGTCTTGAGGTGTTCGGTTCTGAAAACCCATGAGTTGTTGTGTTCGAAAGGGTGCTAAGTCATTGGGTATGGCTTTGTACTGGAGTTTGGAGGAATTTAAATGGTGTTTGGTTGGATTTTGAAATGGATTGTACGGTAGTTTGTAACCAACAGGTTGTGGAGTTGATTGTGAATTATTTTTGGGTCTTACGACACTTAGGAAAACTAATTGAGATGTTGGTACATATTTAAGGTACATGTGGTGAGTTGGATAGAATTTTAACTCTTCCGGATGAGTGAGATATCGTCGTTTTTCTAAAACTAGTCAAATCTGGTATACCGTTGGGAAAAGGAGTATAACTCCATATTTTTGTAATAACTTTTCAAAGGAAAATTTAGGTACCTGTAGAAGGCTCTTAGGGATATCACCTCCAATTGGTTTCACATCAAAAGCATCAATAAATTTCAAATCACACTCATTTTCGTAAACTACAAAAATTTGTCAAAAATTTCCTTGGGGACCGCTTTAGGATAGCAACATGTTGGAAACGTTTCAAAATATTTTTGGTCTATGAAGACCTGGAAAATTAGACTAGGAGGTATAGAAACCTCTTAGATACATATAGGAATTCGGATGGAGTCATATCGACTCCCGATGAATGAGATATCACCAAAAGGGCAAAACTAGTCAAAAAACATTATTTATTTTAGACCAGAATTTAAATAAGTAATAAGTTCAACAACCAAAAACTGGTATAGCAACACCTAAATATGTAAGACTTTAAGTTCAAGATATTGAACAAACTTAGATTGAGCGGTCGTTTCGGCTTCTACGAACGCATAATTTAGGAGATACACTCAGTTTAGTGGAGCGATAAAATTTTGGAAAATGGCGGCTTTGATAAATAGGGGTAAAATGATAACTTCACATTGGATACAAAATTTTCTGGGCAGTGGGCCCTATGTTCTTAGAGATTTGATTCGAAATGGTTCTCGTAGGCGGAAACCTCATACCTTTATCATCCACAGATTAGTAACTAGGAAGATTTCGAGAAGATTTAGGTTTATTGGATTGAGGTTATAGTTGCCTCAGAGTTTTATCTTATCACTGGCGTGGTGATTGTGCACTCTTTAGCTATTACTTTTGATTTAGAACTCTAGGAGAGTTCATGTATATGTAGTTTATGTATTGGAAATTTAGAACCGTTACGATTGGATGTACCGACTTTGAAAGCCAATGATGTATCCCTTTTTGGGGAAAATGGGTACGTATGTATGTTATTTTCGGCGTTGTTATTACGATTGTTGTAATTGTTCTCAGTTACGAGTTGTGAGGAGGTGTGGTATGTGCTTAAATACACATACCTTGTACCTAATAAAATGAGCTAAAAAGACCAATAATGACCAATAAATATAGAAAAATGCATTGTATTCGTTTGTATTGTGAATTGTGTCTTGCAGGTAACGGATATTGCACAAAAAGGACAAAAATAAAGCAAATACGGACAAAACCAAGCAAGCGAATGGATTGAGCGCAAAAAGTCAAAGCCAAAGGCGTATACATCCATAATGGGCCAACCCGTACCTATTTTAATAGGTCGGGTCAGCCCATTAAGGGTTATACTTATAAACCTTAAACCTTATAATCCTTAAACAAAATCCAATCCAAAATCTGTCCACTTAAAATCATAGTCAATAGCCCAAACCCAAAATATTAGCCCAAGTCAAAAAAACCATATAACACACGGGTCAACACAGGTCAAACAAGTAGGTCAAATTAAATGTTCACGTTTCTTCTCCCTCCCATTTTCACCATTAAACATTTTTACACCCGGGTTAATCTATGTCACCCACACATACGCCTTTTTGCGTCTAGAAGAACCTGACAACCCTGACACCTCATTGACACGTTGGCAATCCTATGCAATACAATTGGTGGATGAGACGTGGCTTAAAATCAAGGGCTCAGATGATGAAGATGGAATGGAGGGCTAAGATTAGAGGATAGAGGAACCTCTCAAGGTCTAGAAGACTCTTCTCTCAACTATAAATAGCAGGCAAAGCACACAGTCAACCATCCCCTCCCATCAACACATAGCTAACCAGTGTGTTTTAGTGAAGAAAGATTAACTTTATGATGGTCTTCATAATCTCATGTCTTCTAAATGCTTCACTAAGAGAATTTCTTTACTTTAATCAAAAAATAAAACTTTTTTAGCCCAAATTTATCCCTATCCCCACATACCCCTCAACCAACTTCCTAGAACAATCCCACTCATCTTATCATATTTATGTTTCCCTTCACTAATTTCCAACGAACCCCCTCTCCCCTTCAAAATCACCCCAACCTACCCCCCCCAACCACCATCCCATCCACCTCAAAACACTCCCACCCCCATAATTTTCCCTCCCCAACTATAAAAACACTACCACCAAAGTCCTCTACAAATCCACACCACATACCCCCCCCCCCCCACCCTCCCCCTACCCCCTACAAACCCAACACCACTGAATCAACCCCCCTCCACTATATACCTACCCCTACTTAGAATATATATATATATATATACGTGTTGTATACTCACATTTTTCTCAATCACATCACCGCCCTGTGTCCTCATCCACTGTCAAACTGCCTACAATCATGACAACTGTCATCTGAACCATCAAAGCCATGTTCTACGGTCTCATTATTGTGACTAACCCACCCCTTAAACCGCAATCCTACCCCAAACACATCTTGTCCACCCTCCTACTCCCCTCGCCATAATTCATCCCTCCACCTATGTGATGTAACAAGAGACCCATCTCAACTCCCCCTACCAAATAGTTCCAAGTAAATGTCCTACTTCCACCACACCCCCTCAATCCTCACACCTACACTCACCCATCAATATAATATAGATAAATCCATAACCCCCCCCCACCCACCCCCCCCCCCCCTTCATACCGCTCTCCCCCTCAATCCCACCCTCTACAATCTACCCGGCTCTCTACACCATCACTTGTCACACGATGAACTAACCCTACAGCTCCACCCACTTCACTCAATCAATTCGCACACTACGTCTACCCCACCCCCCCTACCTCCAACCCTCACTATGCAAATAGACGCACATTGATACACAAAATCACCTCACACACCACAACATCCTACTACTCAGTCATCAATCACTCCAACACTCCACTCTCCACTCCCCCCCCCCTACTAAGTACAAGAGTCTCAACATATCACTACCCATCCTCATCCCCCATTTATATGTACATAATACCCCCTATCCCCTCTCCCATGCATGAAAAAACTTACCAACACACCAACCACCCTCCACACCCCACACCCACTCACAGATATATAGTATATATATACAGACAATATATACACACCCATCCTCAGTAGACTCCCACATAGATAGCGACACAAACCTCCCCTCTGACCAGACCTCAGAGACAGCAATCTCATCTGATCGACAGTATCACCACCAGTGTACACGTCCTGCGTGTGTGTGTGTGTGTAAATCGAAGTACTGTGTTATATAGTAAACTCACCGAATACTGTGTAGAACTATCACTCTCTAAAACTTTCTCCCCCTCCTAAATGCTTGTACTCTCCTCCATAGAATCCACTCATCTCTGTCCTGCGACATCATCTCCACAGACCCCCACCGTCCACCCCTGCCGCGCTATCTTACCAATGTACCTGTCAAGAAATGTGTCAACTGCCCAACCACGACCCAATCCCCCCAACACTCTGCTCCCTCACTTGATTCACTTCCTGTGTACGCTCTCCCCCTATAGATATAGACATCGCAAGTACACTGAGCTCACTCCTACTGCTCATATCTAAGCGTCAGTGTACACTCTGGTTGACCGCAACACAGAGCACACTATGATCCTTAAAGACCTAGAAGATCTCCCTTCCAATATCTCGCGCCACATATCCATGCCATAGACCAGTGTATGTCGCACTCATAAACCTATAATAGTTCACCCGTCGTGCATACATCGCTCCCCCCATCCACAGCACATAGAGATATTATCCCTATCCCTACCCTGTGTGTATAATCCCCGTCTGATAGTGAGCTACGCCTCCACCATGTCAAATCCATCACGACCCTGTCTAATCCTATAACCACACAGTTCCCTCTGTGTTAACTATAGCACATAATACTCTCATCCAGCGCTGCAGAGATCCACTCCCGTCTACCTGTCTAATCACAAATCAGACCCGTGGATAAACAAGGTGTCCTCTCCACCCCTAGATACAACTCACCATCTATCACAACCTAACTATATTAAGATATAAGTACCATCCAAAACATGTGATATCTACTACTACTGCCGTGTCCTCCTCTACCGTAGAAAGACGGAAGCCGCTCTACCCTTCCCCTCCACACTGAGATGATCTATCCTCAACCCCGAGCATTCGGCTAATTTTGTGTACTACCGTCTGTTGAAAGTACCCCATCACCACACCATATATCCCCATCTACATCCCCATCAGACAGTGCTGAATTGTATCCTGCAGAGCTCTATCATCGCATACTCTCGCTCTAGCGTGCGCGCTGTCTCTCACTAGCTCTCGCTCGCGTATCGTCTCACGCTTCTACCTCGTAGCACTCGGTCTTGCGCATATGCTCGCACCGCGTCGCTCGTACATGACATCGACACACCTCCCCACACCAAGAATACCCCCAACGCTCATCGTCAGGACCACGCGTGTGCATTAATAATCGCCCTGTCATATCCCTCTATCCCCTCATACCACAGTAATTTATATGACCAACAGTAACTATTGCATATTCTTATAACCTGAGTTGTTTTGCCATACAGCTCTCCCGTAAGAGTCCTGAGCCATCACTCCAAATGTTAACATTAACACAACCCATAATAGCCTCCCCTCATGTGTCAATGCTAGTCAAATTTGTTGTATACCTTCCTAGACCCACACTCTCCCCCGCCCCACCCCCTTTAAGTATGAACGCACCGCACCCGACCCGCCCCACGCTGCCCCCCGCCCGCACGTCACACCCCAGCTCGCCACATGTCTGCTCGCACATACACTCCAATCCAAGTGCTCGTGTACTAATAAGATCTGTAATTGATTCTTAAGATGCTGATTTCAGCCTCATTCCTTGGATGTCCTCTCCCTGAGTACCAGTTTAGAGTACCAAGCATATCCGCGCACTCTACCACACGCACAGTAATATTGAGAAGCCAAACCCATACCTATGGCCCCTACGCCACCAACCCTATATGCTCATATGTATCATCGAAGATCTCCACTCTCGAAGCCTCTTGTGTAGCCTAACTAATGCAAGTATAGTGACATCACCCACTCCAGTCATCAATGACACCCCATTGTATATATTCACCATTCCCATGGTCGTGTCTCCCTCCAATCGGCCGAATGTTCTCTCAATCCTACCGCATCCTCGTCAATGCCTAATCTCTACTATATGATAACTCCTCTCCGTCGGGATCTCACAAGAGCACTTCATAATCAATATAGTTACGCGATTATCTGTATATGACTACCGACAACTAAGTGCGCCGCGATAGCCTACTGCACGCCACTCAGAGTTCTCTCCGTTCCATCTTGATTCGAGAAAGGTGTGGTGCTAGTGGTGAGCCTATGCATGATATATAGCTCTTTGACCCGGTGAGCGTAGAGTCCCTCGTCTCTGTATGACCTGTACCACCAAAACTTGAACCCGCGTGATCCTGTCTCAGACAAGGTTGTGCACCTAACTCATCTTCTGCAAGCGTATTACATAAAATAAGCCCTTCACCGCTACATATCATCACACACTGGAAGACAAATTGATATCCAAAATTCACGCTATTTGTACCTATACAGTGCACGGCTGTAGATCGCGCAGAATGGATGTCCTCCGACATCCGTTACGGTGCAGATCTACTCCTCTTCATGTGTATCGACCGTCTGATGACTATGGGTCTAGGGTCTCTTAGTCCCAAGTGAGTGCATTGCCCTCATATACTAGTGCCTAACTCACGTGTACAGTGTGCACGGTGTGCCACTATCCTCTAGAGAAAAAGGTATGTCTGTGTCGAGTACTGCTAGAGACTTGTGCACAGGTAACGTCATGGGCTCGACCATGACCCGAAGGTGTCAACCAATGCCAACTAGCGTGGGCGCTATGTCGTCTAACCCCAGTGCCCCCACTCCCCCCCACCCCCCAACATCCACACCGCAGAATCGGCCATAACCTCGCTCCTCGATCGGGGATGGTGGTCTCCCTCTCGCTGTGTGAGCACGCGGCCCCCCCCACACTCCCCCCCCCCCCCGCGCCTACCCACAGTACCCGTCAGCGAGATTCGGTAGCCCGCGCTCTCCCCGCGCTGTATGTAGGAACAGCTCCCCATCGTATATCCCCGTTTACGATGACTCGTGTAGAGAACCTGTCTATCCTGACAGCACTTTCTCCTCAGTCCCCAAAAGGACTCTCCTGGTCTCAGAATCAGTTTTAGACAGTGTGTAGGTAACTGTGGATGATGAGACTCATGAGAAAAATCTGTAACAATCAAACAGAGTTTATATTAGGTACTTATATAGAGACCCATAATTATTAGTTACTTAATAATATTATAAAAAAAGTATGTAAACCATGTAACATGCTAGTCATACTTAACGCTAATGCAACAAGTAATTGTATAATGGACATTGTCCGATGAAAATCTACTTTGTTATGATGCATAATGTGTTTGAGAAAATGGTGTATAGTTCAAGTAAATACATTTGACACTGGTTCTCTAGATACTAGCTCTCGATACCAATCTGTAACACCCCAAACAGCGGATGTGCAGCGGGAAATACATGAGTTCCTCTTCGGGAGCGTTTACAACAGTAGATCCAATAGCATAAAGATTATGAGAACGAATTCCTATAATGAGTCGTTTTAATAAATACGATACAATTGGATTTATTGAAATTGTTTTAATACGCAAAGTACAACGGTCTTTTAATTAGTACAACAGGTGATACAAAAAGATTTTAGATCATAACAATTATCCCAAAATGTAATGACTCCAAAATTCTTTCTAATGCACGACTCCCTAAAAGAGTCATCCACAATGTTTATCCCTTAGCACCTTATGCCTCATTGACCCTGAGAATCTCCATGCTTTAAAACGTCAATATAAAGTTGGTGAATTCCCTAGGTTTATGTAAATATAATGTAGTGACGCCTACAGGATTTTCCCCGTGCGTGCATATATTCCAACAGATGCAAATCAAAACACATAAATGGTCCTAGCTATACGTTTTACTCTAAGCTCATGACACTGAAAGTTTCGACACATGTATGAATTGAAATCTCTAAATTGCCAACATTGCCCTTGATGATGTTCTAACCCACAGCATCCCAAATCTGACATGGTATACGTTTGTTGTCCGACAAACCGGCACAGTGAGTGCTACTCACCCCTAACGAACGGGGATGTCATTCATCCATATAGATCCCCCCCCCGCCATTTTCCTCCCCCCCCCCCCACCCCACCCCCCCCTAGAACCCTATTTATAATTTTCGCGCTCAACAAAGTAATTGACTAGTATATGTCTTAAGGGGCACAGTGGGTTATTGTACTTAGGCTAAACAAACGTAAATCAGGATATAATGTTGCACTCTGCAGTCCCCAGTTTGTAAATCAATGCCATGTTTATCACCCCTAAAAGTTATAAATCATTGGATATTAGTAAATCATAACGGCTTATGAACTCACCTTAGTGCATAAACTAGAGTATATGAAGTCCAAGTGAAATGGAATGCGTCACGGGATTCAAACCGAATGCTAACTCAAGTAATTATAAGTTGTGTAAGTACCATGTACTTTGAATAACCAATACTACATATAATCCTATATAGTCACATCATCACATAAAAGTGTTTGTTTAATTTATCAAATTAAACAATTTAATTTGTACTTGTAAAACAAATGTCCTTGTAATTTGCAATTGTAAAAATGATATACTTGTCTAACAATTTGTTATTTGCCAAAAACACTTGATGTATTATTTATATCATTTCATTATATAAATAATTTAATTGTTTGAGAAAATTAATATTTATAAGGTAGATACATTTATAAATATTACTTTTAGTAATAACGTCATATCTTTCTCGTTTTAATCCTGTTTTTAACGTTCTTTATATGTCTGATTCGTATTTGAAAAGTCTAATCAAATTTTATATTTATTATATGGTTAGTACTGGTAATGAATAATAACAGTAAGTGAGAGTTTATAAAAATACTTTGGGTCAATTTCATATTTCCCCTCTTTAGAAATGGAAATTTCATATATACCCAAACATGCTTTAAAAACATTGTACATTATGCATTCATGGGTTGCACTTTGGGTATATATGAAATTAATGTTTAAAGTAGGGTGCTGATTATGAAATTTAATCCAAATACTTTTTTTAACTTGAATTATTTAATATCCGTTTATTTTAATGTATCTCATTCGTTTTAATTCGGTTTTTCTTTAGTGTTCTTATGCCCGCGTCTTCGAATTAAAAAGCTTTATCCAAAACTTTTCTCAACAGCTCACTATATGAATACAGTAGCAAGTTTTATAAAATTACTTTTAATAAATTTTACTTCGTTATCGTAATCACGTAAATATCGTATCTTCCTTCATTTTCAATCGTTTTTTATGTACCTTATTGTTTTGCAATGTCCTCATCTAGTTGTCTTTATCAGAAAAATAAGCTTACATTTATCTCAGATTCGAAATCTTAAAGTTTTTATAAAGTTTCTTTAATAAAGTTGCTTTTACATATTAAATTACTTAAAACACGTAAAATCAATAACTAGGTCATTACCCATTTGTTTTCCAAGTTTCTTATATTTTTAAAATCACAAAAATATGTACTTTTAAAGAAAAATACAAAACATTCTGTTCAAGTTCGAATTTATATAGTTTTTATAGACTTAATTTTTTTTTTTTAGTTAAAAACATTTTATTACATTATCTCGTAAAAATCATACTCTTCGTTATTTATTGGATTTTCAAGTTTCTTATATGCTTACGATCGTCATGAGATGTAATATTTATATAAAATATAAAAATGAATTTTGTTAGGTTTGAATGAAATGTAACATTTAAATGTTTAATTACACTTGTTTTATTTCATCTTTTTATGTACTTAATAAAGTTACCACAAGTCCACTAATATGTTAAATTACATCCATTATTGTTAAAATTAGGTCGCTCTACATTATGTCGTCCATCTATAAGTCAGTCCACGCGAGATTGTCCAAGATCAATTGTCCAACATAATCTTATTTACCCAACTGTACAACTTTATAATTAAATAGCAAGCTCTCATCTAACTTGGCAATTAATTATATAATTTATCCATGCTTGTAATCCTTATGCTTCCTTCTCTTATCGATATATGTGTGTGAAACTTCATCTTGTATCCATCAATTAAAATGTCCAATTTCTGTGTATGTTACGCGTACATGTATTTATTTGTATCTCACACTTTCATAAATAAACCTACTTATATAATAACATGAAATTTGACTGTTATAAAAGATTCGGCGTCGCTTCGATAAACCGTGTAGATGAGTGTTGCTCTGCTCTGGTAGCGACAAGATTAAACCCAAGACATGTCTCACAAGAAACCTAGATTTGAATTACACCCAACTAGATAAAAACCCTATAGTGCTTTTCTTGTTACTTGCTTGTTATCTATACTCCACACTAATCCATGCTTCCATAATTCAAACTCAACACACCTCTAGATATGATTCCACTAGGTCTCTAATGCTTGCAAACACCGCTGTAATACTTGAGATCATGGTTTTTATTTAGATCTCACCGCTTGTTCTGTATAAGTTGAGTTGTGGGTCCCTTCGCGTAAGATACAGGAGAAAGTTCTTATAGTGAAAATTAGGCTACTCGTGCAATTTCTACTGGGTGTGTGTTGATGTAGTTTACCGTTACTCTAGTCCTTTTTGCATACTAGTCATAAGGTTAACCTTAACAACCTTAAACTATCCCTTAGTTATATTGCGCCTATGCCGTTAAGGAGACCAAGTCTTTGTTAAGCAGTGCTGTCTAAGTGCTTCTCCTCCCGACCCTGGCCAGCGTGGGAGGCTGCCTCATTGGATGCAGAGGTAACCGTTTGATGTGCCACTCTCTTTGAAACATTGTGCCATGTTACAGTGTCCCTTTGCTTAAGTTCGTTTGTGCTAGAGAAAAATCGGTCCTGTTTAACTATGCGCGTTTGAGTTTTCATGCCTAACCGCCCAACGGACCTATGTGGTTATTCTAAGTCGTGAATTTAGTTAGAAATTTTTATTGTACGTGCGTGTTGAATAATTGTCGGGTATCTTGTTTTGAGTTAGATCTGCGTTATAGGTACCTTTCGGGTATGACACGCTTAAAGAATGTTATTTTATAGCGGAAAACTCAACCGTTCGTCTTTACGTCATAACCCGATAAAGAAATCCTAGAATATAAAAGTTATTACTCGATATACTTCTTACACATAAACCTATATTAACCACTACTTGCTTGACGTAAACGTTCTTTTTTGATGTCGTTTTACGTTAAATGTTGATTTTTAGTCTTTACTCGCGATTAACTATAGGATATATCTGCTAAAAGCAGTTCCGCGTGGTTCATACGAATATAAAACGTCTAAAAATACAAATAACTAATACATAATATGCGTGTGCTCTCGTGAAGGGAACCGGGAATCATACTTCCGGCTACATATATATTTTATTTTTGTGAACTCTTAATCATTCCTTGTGCAAAGGTAATTGGTTGAGTGTTTGCTTATATATTATATATATATATATATATATATATATATATTATCATCGAACCACTAGTGTTAGACCCACAACCTTCAACAAAGCTACTTTTTACCTGTGATTCTTGTTCTTTTACCAAAGACTTATCAGCATCTCTAACTGTCCTTTTAATTAGTTTTTCTATTTGATTAACAGACTCTAACAGTTTTCTTTTCAACCTTAGGGTTAGGCTCATCATCATCCTCATCATCTGACACCCAATCTTCAATAACTGGAGCATCATTATTCTCTCTAACTTTCTTAGGTTCTACTTCCCTAACATGATTAGCAGGATTGGAAAACTTTTCTTTCCAATCTTTGTCTACCTTAAGTAAAGACTTAACAGAGCTAGTTTTAGTATCTGTTATTTGATGTTGTTCCAAAGAGTCATTAGTATTCTCCTTAGAATTATCTGACTCTTTATCACAACCAATGGTAGACTTTAAACTAAAATCCCTATGACCATCTCATTAACCTCAGGTTCTTTGAATTCTTCAAGACCTGAATAAGATAAGTCTAAAGGTGTTGGTCTATTAAGAATCAAAGGATGAGGTGAGGGGACAACATTATAACCAAAACCCTTTTTGCTCTTGTCAGTTATCTGACTTCCTAACAACTATTCTAAGTCTTTTGCAGATTTATCAAATTTTACAATCTTAAACTCAAACCCCTCCTTTTCTTGTTTAACCTTTTCAAGTTCAGCCCTAAGTAATCCCATCTGATATTCTTTGCTACCTACACTTCTTTTAAGTAAAGCAATTTCCTCAGAGAAAAGAACTTCATGTTCTATATATTTAACAATTTGACCTTCGAAAGTTGCTAAACCTCTTTTATATATAGCTGCTTTAAAATCAGTATCACTTAATTTAACAAGCAAATCATCATATTGTTTCTTTAGAGCTTCATAGTTTTTCAGACAAGTTTTAGAGCAAGTTTTTACCGCAGAGTCTGAAGAAGCCATAGGAGCCATCTCTTCCTTGTGAGTAAATGATTTCTTCTTGATGATATCTTCTAGATCAAAGTTTCTCAAAGCACAGGCTCTGATACCACTTGTTGATCCCAAGCCTTGATCGATTCTTTACCTTGTAAAGTGTATGTTACCTTGGATAAATCCAAAATAACAATGGTTGAGACTTTGTTTGTATATCAAAGTGTATGCGGAATCTACACTTCAATACTCTAGAAGTATTAATCAATGGAACAGTACCAAACAATGAACAATGAATAAAACACAAACTGCTTCAATATTATTTGATCAATAATACGAGTACTCTTTCTTAGTACTAGGGTTACAACCTTGAAGCTATACGTTCTTTCTCTAAGATGTATCTCTATCTCTTAAGCATATATAAAACCTTAACCTAGAATCTCCTTTTATACACCACAAGGAGTCCTTTACAAGATAACTACCGAACTTTTAGGATCAATTACAATTATAATCATATACGTATCTTCCTAAAATATATAAGATATACATTCCATATTTATCTCTTTGCATCCTTATCTCCAAGTCAGCAGCATTAACCATCAGCAGTATTAACTTTTCTTCTAGCAGTATTAACTAACACTGGCAGTACTAAGTTTGTACTGGCATTACTAACTCCATTAGTACTGTTAGTTATACCTTGGCAGTATTAACTCTTGATGAAGATTTATTCTCAACAATAAACAAGATGCATAAGTAAGACAAGCGCCACTAGATATGAACGAGAATCCTTGTAATTAAAAAAATCATCAAATAAGGTGACATTGAGCCACATACAAAGAGTAAAAATAAGAACAATGGTTGTTCTTTAAACTAAACCTAAAAAACAAAAGAAAAATAAAATAAAATAGTTCTCCTAGATGCTTGCTTAATCTTCACCAAAAGTTTATGGATAATTTTAGTGGGTGAGAGTGTTAAAGCGGTCGAGAATATGGTTAAGGATGAATCGCATCTCGTCGCGTACTTCATAAGCAAGTGTGCGTTGGCATTGCTCATAAAAAAGCTCATGTGGGAGAGGAAGTGAAATGTCATTGGTCCACATAGGTTGGTTAAGTGGCGAAAGGTGTGGTGGAAAGGGTGTTAGAGGTGGTTCCGTGTCCATGATATCAGGTATTGGTGGTGGTTGGTTCGTCATACGCTCAATGGATACGAACATAGGTAGAGGAGATGTATTGGTGGTTCTTGGAGGTAGATCCTCCAATGAGTCAAAGTAAGGGTGTAGAGATGTAGGCGGTGTTGAGAAGATAAGCTCGAGAGGCTCTAATTTGATGGCTAATGGAGTTTGTTGTTTTGAAGGTTGTGCTGGAGCTGGTAGTGGTATAGTGAGTGGTGGTGGTATGGTTTTTAAAGTAGTTAGTAGCTTGGATGGAGAGATGCTTGGTGGTGCTAAAGGTGTTGTTGGTGGAGACTCATGAGGTGTGGATGGAAGAGCGACATTGAAGTCACTAGGTGGTGAGAAGGTCTGAAGAGGGTATGATTCATTTTATGAGGTATGATTTATCAAACAACAAGGTCTTACGCTCATGCAAGCGGTCTTACGGTGAGTTTTGTTGGAGGAGGTTTCACTAAGTGTTTTAGGCATTATGAAAATCAAATTTTTAGGCTGGGATTTTAGGTTGAAGATGATCAACATGCATGCAAGAAGGTTGGCTATTTATAGAAGAAACCATGCAAATAATTTAATGTTAAATCTACTAAAAGAGGCAAAAATCTAATCATTAGATGTGGTAATGCAAACCTTAGAGGAAAAGTCAAACTCTAGTGTTTTAATCTCTTAATGTAGAAATTAGATTCCAAAGAAAAAAGAAAAATGTAAAAATTTAGAGTTATAATTCGTTTTTATGCTCTCTGATGCACCAGATTAGACGAATCCCTTTTAAAAGGGATCCGCCCTTCGTTGTCGAAAGGATCTGGCAATCGGAATAAAGGATAGGCAGAAAAAATGTCAAAAGGATGAGTGATGGTTGTTAGGAAAGATTACTAAGATTAATGAGGTTGAAAGGTGAAGCCAATGCAAAGATTCTTAATGGTCCTAATGTACCATGAAGATAGATTATCTCAAAGTAAAACAATGAACGAAAAAGTGTTCTAGTGTGTGCCTATATGCAAACATTATGGAGGTACGGTTATCTCGACTCAAAAAAATATAATGAGATAACCCAAAGCGCTCCTCGATTTAATGTTGCTACGTTTAAATGTACCCGAAAATACATATTGATTGTGTATTTCCTTTAGCATTCAATAGACTTATGTAGTGATGCATGAGAAAAACGTTTTTGCTTTGTATTAATCAATGTATAAAAGGAAAGTTTTCATGTGTGTCTTAGTCGTGAGAAGATTTTCTTTTCGAAAAATCAATTTCAGGGATTTGTATGCATATTAAAATTTCTTTAATGATGCAATGTATACATAGTATGTAGTATAGATACATATATAGTGATATGACTTAAAAATATCACCAAAATCAGTTTTGATGTGCGAAATAGAATCCTAGACTCATATTTAAGAAGAAAAATGTTTCTGAGATCCCGGATCTGGCAGATCCCTTTTGTGAGGGATCCTTCCTTCATTAGTGAAGGGATCCGGCTACCTGATGGTAGAATTTAGTGGATTCAAAGAGCGTTGGTCAGCACATAGGTTCCTAATGTGTGGACAAGATGAACATACTCTGTCACACCCCGCCTCAAGCGGAAACACGAGGCGTGACGGAGAGGAACCATCATAAAGCATTGGTACAACATAATAGAGAATTACTACATGAATATTTAGCATAAAATGTGATAACAACATTGAAGACAAGCTGAGACTTGCATCAAGATGTCAATGTCCCAACAACATAGATCTAACTGTTATAGAATCCCACAACCCGGGATAGGCATACCACAAAATTATCCAATCACAATATTCGTGAAAGTTGAAATACAATTCGCTTAATGATAATTGACCCTAAAAGGGTTTCTCCTTAGGTCTCACTAAGCCAAGTCACAAGCACTAACTCCTTTGGCTTCAGAAATCTTATCATCTGAAAATGAATACTCAAAAACGTCAACATAAAGTTGGTGAGCTCGTAGGTTTAAGTAGTAAACCCATGTGTTGTGCATAATAAAGTTTGAAGGACAATAGTTAGTAAGATATACACATACGAGCACTTAACTAAAATCACACAAGCGCAACAACTGAACCTCATGACTGCAAACACACATACTTTGGCCAGATAATATTCACCCTTAGACAAAGTACACACAGAAATACCAAGGGTGGGGGTGTCAACCCAAATAGTACTATCAATATATATCTGAGGCTCCAATCCGGAGTTAACAGTTGTGCATAATTGTATCCACATAGTAAGGCACATATTACAATCAAACGCACATTTGTCTAAAAACATGAAAACATTGAATCACATCATAAATACATTTAAAACATTATTTGAGTATCATTTTCCTCCAAAAAAACATAAGTAAAAAGAGGCTACGAAACTCACCTTAAGAAAAGCGATAACAGACGATGAAATACAATATAACGAAAAGCCGCGAACTCCTAAAAGCAACCTAAAATATAACGTTGCGTTTTTATATTTATTATACATTGTACTTAGTATTTTATAAAGTTTATAAAACAATGGGGACTAGTTTTGATCATTTACCAATTATTTACAAGCCCTAAATACTAATGCAGATTTTTATTTACAAATTGTATCTTGGCGGAAATGATGATAACTCCAAAATCATAAATAGTCACGATTCGATTTTTATGTTTACGGAAAAATATTTAAATCTACTAGTCCGATATGTAGGTCCTACCACTTCGGTTTTTATATAAAATGGGTCAAATGACTAAAATACCCTTTAGTACCAAAGCTATTTATTTCCATATTATAATAATCCCGCAAAAAAGGCCGTAAATCCTAAACTATAAGTTTGCTCAGGTTGATTTAAATTTCCACGTTTAAGTTAAAGTGTCTACTACAGTTTCTCTTTTTACCCGAACAATAGATTCTATACAAAATTTATGAGTTTTTAGTGATTGAAATCTGGTGTGCAAATCTGACACACTTTTGCCGTTTATTTTCTAATTAAATCATCGGGCATCATCACGACGTGTGCCACCTGGAGAATTGAAGCTGAGACATAGACATACAACCCCATATTTTTTCCTAAGCCTCATTGTTTACTGATTTTTATAGAATACTAGTTTTATGCTTCTGATCAAAACTGGTCACAAAATTAAATGGATAAAAGCATGTTTTCTAGTGTTTTCTTGTTTTAATCCCTAAGTAGAATGTATAATCTTTGAAAATAGATATAAGTGACATGCAAAAATATATAAAAAGTATAAAAAAATAAAATATGATGACCATGTCAAAAGTATGAAAAATAAGATGTTGATGATCCTTTACAAATGTGACATGATGAAATAGCAAGATCAATGAACAAGGTGTACAAGATCTTTAACCCAATAAATACTAACAACCTGAAAATCTTGCAAAGCCCTTATTGATTTTTAAATAAACCCAATAAAGATGATGAGATTTATGATATCTTATGGTAAAACAACCCAAGAAACAAGATAAGAACACTAGATCTTCAATCCTGGATGAGAAGAATTAGCAAAATAAAATAGTGATGGTATTTTTGGTGCTTGGTGGCTTGGCAAAGAAGGAAGAAAAGGGAGTGTGTATGATTTTTGATGTGCAAGCATATAGAGTGTGTGGGGTGTGTTGTGAGGGTCTAAGCATACAAGGCATGCAAGTGTCTCATGACACATGTTCCTACATGCAATATGTAGGAACACTTGTCTAAAGTGTTGTACCACAAACACAAGTGTCTTTGTGGTTGGTTTGAAAATGGAGGCTAGGGGAGGGGTTTTGGTGGTTTAAATTGTTTGTTAATATTGTGTTGAGGTAGGTAATATTAAGGTTAAGGTGTAAAAGGTGGTGCATTGTAAGAGCTAAAACGCAAAACGTGCAAAGTTTACGTAAACATGAAAAATAAAAGTATGACATATAAAATATATATGTAAGATGATAAAAATGTATAGCACATGTAGACTAAACCTAGTCTAGAGTTGGGTTTATATTTAATGTACGTGTTATGACGTACGCAGAATGACCTATCCGGTTATTCGTAAAAGTTAATTTACGCGAAATTAAAATAAATAGTAAAAGTATAAGGTTAAATTAATGACCTGAAAAATACGAATTGTTATAGTCTCCCCACGTAAAGGGAATTTCATCTCGAAATTCAGTCGGTCTTGCTGCTAGAAATTTTGCTTACCCCATATAAGAGTGCATAACTAATAGCCTAAGAGCAATAAGTGTATAGAAATATTCCAATCACATGAGTCTTACCCATCCTCGAGGAAACTCATCAAAAACCTTGAGTTGTGTAACAACTGGAACCTAACTTAATTTCGCAACTCATCAAACAAGAACTGTCTTGAAATTAAGTTATGAATTGTTACACATCTCAACGTTTTTGAAGAATTGACTCGACTTTGGGGATTACTCACAAAACAACATCAAACAAAACCATACATAAGAATCCACACAATGAAACCCAAGGGTAGGGTGCTACTTCCCTAAATAGTACGGGGTGTTACTTCCTAAATTGTTAATTTACCCAAGGTCTACAATCACATAACACATTAATACCCAAGGGCAGGGTGCTACTTCCCTAAATGTGCTACTTCCTATATTGTACTATTTACCCAAGGTTCAAATGCAACCAATAAGACTCAAGGGCAGGGTGCTACTTCCCCAAATAGTACTGGGTGCTACTTCCTAAATTGTACTATTTACCCATGGTCTAAATGCAACCAATAAGACACATATACTAACCTTCGTAGTTATAAACACATAGATTAACCAAGGAAATCAGATAATTAGCACAAGACATAAGTAAAAATAGACTTTGAGTCTTTCCAGAATTGTTGAGTTCTTTCCAATAGAGTCATGGATAATTTCGAGTTGTGTCAACCGTTTGTCTCCTACTTCTGACCAACTAAGTGGTGTATGGCACGTGCGCCCATACAGGGCTTCGTATGGAACGACCATAGTACTAATTGCGTAGATGTTGTTATAGGAAAACTCAACTAAGATAAGTGAGTGTCTCAACCTACGTTGAATTGGGTCACACATTCCCGAAGCAATGCTTCTAAGGTCTAATTTGTTTGCTCACTCTGTTTGTTTATTTTGAGGTTGGCAAGCAATGCTCATTTCAATTGTAAAACTAAATAGTGCTAGGTCGTTTACCAACCATCTTGACGTGAGGCGCCTATTCCAATCTTAAATTATGTATGTGAGCACTTCATGACATGAAAAGGTTTCATAGATGTAGGTTAGGACAAGTCTTTCCGTGTCCTAAATTTCCTGAATAGGATCGAAACGCGCATATGTTATTAATCAATCCACTACTGCTTTAATCGAGTCATGTCCAAGATGACATTTGAGGCTATTTGATTATTAAGTCCTCAAACATTCGTTCTGAATTCCTATAGGAAAATTTTGTATTGTTGTAACCATTTGGATGGATTAAGGTATTTTGCCTTGACTTTCAAGCAAGTCAAGCATGTTCCATCATATATGGCAATATCCTTCTACATTCTTAACCATCGATAGTATTCCTTTGTATCCTTGTACATCTTATTAGCCCCTAGTAGGATCGAAATCTAGGTCTATGGGATGCCTCCATAATAACTTAACTCAGACCACTAGTTCTCGGGGTTTAAGCTCTTCCGTCAAAGTATCAAACTCCATCAAATGAAATTTCGAATCACATCATTCGAGCCTTTCCTGTCCTTGAGCGAATTAATCAAAAACCTTAAGCTGAGTAACAACTTAAGTATAATTTAATCTTGCAACTCATCAAACAAGAACTGTCTTGAGATTAAGTTATGAATTGTTGCACGTCTCAACATTTTGATGAATTTGCTCAATTCTAAGGTTGCTCAAAAACCAAATAGTGTATTAAGATCCAAACATTCTTCCCACTCAGAGCACCTGCTACCACGTTTGCTTTACCTAGATGGTACTTGAGTTCACAATCGGGGTCACTTAGCAGTTCCACTCATCTCCTCTGTCTCATAGTGAGCATTTTCTGGTTGAGGAGGTGCTGGAGTATCTAATGGTTAATAATTATCGTACACTTTGTACCATACAAATTATTGTCTCTAAACCGTAAGTGCAAAGTCACAGCACCTAGCTCCAAGTCGTGCTTTGAGTAATTTTCTCATGTTTCTTGAGTGGTTTTGATGAGTATGTGATAACCTTGTTCCTGGTCATAAGTATGCAATCCAATCCTTTGTTTGGTGTATCGTAGTGTACCACCAAATTTCTATTTTCCTTTGGGCGAGGCGAATATCGGTGCGTTGGATAGCCTACGCTTCAATGTTTGAGATGCTTCTTCTTATTGTTACTCGAAAGAGGTTCTTTACATAGTTACTCGGAACCGTTAGTGGTTGAGAGATTTTGAAAAGTTTTAATAGGTTACGGATTACATCCGGTTAACTTGGAAATCAACGGTGTTTTGAAGGGGTATTTATGGCTTAAGTTCCACAGTGTAGGAAGTCTTAATGGGAATGTGTATAAAAATAAATAGGCTCGAAAGTTGTTCATGATCTACATTGTTTCTCAATTATATAGGTATGTCATCGATATGTAAAGTAACGAACTTAACTAGCTACGGTCTCTATACTATGATCCTTAATTCCATGGATGCGTTCATCGCGTCATTTAGTAAGGATGGCGCAACTAAAAATCACGGCGGGTGTATTTAGTCTGAAATGTTGTCTTAGGGATTTTCCCATAGTGAATTCTGAGTTGTCGATTCTGTGATCAAGGGTCGATTGTCTTGAAAAGGAAGAAACGTTTAGCACAACTAAATTTGTCGACTAGGTCATTAACTCGGGGGAGTGGGTATCGATTCTTTGGTCTTCAACTTGCTTAATTTCTGAAAATCAAGGTACGTTCGTAATAAAAAGGGATGAAAAGGCGTGGGTAGGGTGGTAAGATTTAAAGAGAAGTGTAGAGAGAGAGACGAAAGGTATTGAAGTGTTGGAATGGAGAACTCTTGTATGTGTGTATTAGGAAGTGGGGTAATCCTGTTAGGTCTTTGGAAGGTCTCATACAATCAGAAAAATCTTCGAGTTTCATCTCGTCCGTATTCATAGTCGTAAGGTGTTTCAATTTTCTTTGGGTCGCTCTCCATGAGTCTTGAGTGCGTCGTCGTTCAACAAGGGAATTCAGACTATTTTCTCATAGCAATTGTTTTAGCCTTAAGCTTCAACAGCTAGTCCATTCCCCAGTTGCGTCAAAACTTCCATGACTTAAATGTATTAATTCGATAGAGAAAAGGAATAGTTATCTAGTCCTAAGTTTCATTTATGAACGATCCTATTGGTTTCTATTGTTATCTAAATATGATAATCGACAAGATTTACAAAGTTCTTTTTGTTTCTACTTTTCACGGTTGCATAGTTCCAGACTCTAAATGGAATTAAATCAAAGTATGCAGCAAGGATAACCAAGGATGGAGGAATCTCCTATTGTTTAAGGGATAGGATCAAAATATTTAGACATGCACTCCATGAAATCTCAGAGGGTGTGATAAATGATATAGCAATTGTCCCCTTCTATCATATGGTCACTAAAAGGGAAGATACAAGGCAAGACTTGCAATTGACCTTTCTATCAAAGATATAATTGGGTCAAACGGGTATTATGACACAACAAATGGTATACCAAGATTTGTTCCTCAGTCGCGCGTGTTTCCTCTTGGAGGTAGGTTTTATGACTTTTCCACCAACATTTACTTGAGAAAATATTTGACTAAAATATAGTTTGAGTAACGTGTATACATATAATATAGCTTGATATTTATGGTAATAACAATCATGCAAAAGAAGTGTCACAAAAGTTTATATAGGGAAATATCGATAAACATCCTCCCATACATAGTTTTAAATTTTCCATAATGATAGTTACGCAAAATGATATATTTGAAAAGGTTTGTACTTCTTACTAACTTTTAACAAAGTTGGTTTCCACGTAATTCATAATAAAAAGAGTTTTAACAAGAATGTATTTTCGGTAATGTATAATAAAGATTTAAGGTTTTGAAATCGTAATAGGTAAGTATAATGGAATTGTTACAAAAAGATTGTAAATTTTTAATAAAAACATATTTTTTTAATAAAAACACATTTTTAAATTTTAACGAGAATTGAGTAATAATATTTAACAAAATTTGATATTTAAACATAAATTATAATAATGAATTTTGTTATCAAAATACTTGACTTATCTGAATCATTCCCACCTCCGAAACACGGACACCGAGATGAAAATTGTTATCATGGTCAACTTAAAATAACATATTTAAGAATCGCTATAAGGATTACTCTCCTAGTTAGTCCTTTCCGTTTCACGAGTCGTCCCCAAGGTTGTGGTCAGATGACGAAACAACTAATGAGATGACACTGCATGGTTTAGAACGCGGTGTGGAAATAGGGTGGACTATGACATACCAAGGATGTCGTAAAAGTCTGATAAGATTCTATCTCGTCTTCGCTTACTGTTCTAGGAATTTCCTTGAGGCATCCTATGACTCCAATAAATCCATGTTATATGATGAAACTATTATCACGTTGGCCAAGCGTTATAATACTTGCATCACATAGGCATGCCTTTATTGTCATCACATACTAGGAGTGATTCAAATAGAAAATAGAATTCTCATGAATCAACAAGTACACACGTAATTGCACGTAGTTCCTATTATGCATCTATATGAGGGTACTTAAGTCTAGGTTAACCACCTACTTCTCTATAACCAATGGCTTTGATACCAATCTGTCATACCTCGCCTCAGGCACAAACACGAGGCATGACGGAGAGGAACCTTCATAAAGCATTGGTACAACATAATAAAAAATTACTACATTAACATTCAACATACAATGTGATAACAACATTAAATACAAGTTTAGACTTGCATCAAGATGTATAACACCCCCATTTTGACAAATATAGCAGCGGAAGCTAATCTGGGGTATTATTTCATAGTACAACAGTCATAATCATAGAAAATGACTCGTAAAGAGTCGTTTTTGTAAAATTTAGTTATCATTCATTTATTCATCAGAGTTTTACAAGAAGATAGATCCCAAAATCTAGAAACATAAAGTTTAAATGATAACAGTTTAGCCATCTTCAAGTCTGTGCCACTCCGTGCCATAAGATGCTCAGTTACCTGAGATAAACATGCTAAAAAGTCAACATGTAAAACATAAAAACACAATACAAACATATTTGCAACATAATTATCTATATTTTAGTGTTTTTAGTCTTTTTATGGTGTTTTCGGGATACAAAATATGTATATTTTAGTCAATATCAGTAGGTTTTGTAATTTTCTCATTTGTAGGTTAACTCAGTTAGTTCCCCGTTTGTCCCTTTGTTTTCACTATTAGTCCTTTAAGGCTTTTCATAGTTAGTCCTCAGTTAGTTATAATTAGTTAGTTTTTAATTAGTTTAAATTTTAGAAAAATCATATCTTTTAATCTAAAAAGCCAAAAATAGTAATTCCTTTTTCTAAAATTTTCTTTTTACTTATTTTACTTAGGAAAAATATAATTTCAATTATTTTCTATTTTTTTTATTTTTAGGATTTAATTAGAATTAAATAGTTTTTAATTGATAAAAAATTCAAAAATAATCTAAAAAATATTTTTATTTTTCTTAAAATTTTCTTTTATCCTAATTTAGGTGTAGAAAATTAGTTTGCAATCTTAGGGTTTAATTTTAGTCTATTTGCTTAATCGTCGTGTTTTATTTGTTTCCCGTATTTGTTTAATTGTTTAATTGCCTTTAATTGTTCAATTTTAATTGTTGCTTTTTATTTAGTAGATATAGATTATCAAAAATATCTTTGCTTCATTCAAATCAGAATCCAAGCTTAAACGAGGTTTCAATTTCACTAGTCGTTGGGGAAACGACCCGGGTGATCATATTTACCCGGTTAAATATACGTATTATATATTATATTATATATATTTTTGAGAGTGAATTTTCCTTAGGGAATTTTCTTAATTGCTCTTGTGGAATATTATTTTTATAGTATATTTTATTGTGTATCTAAACTGCAATCAATAAATTACGTTAAATATATAATGTAATTAATTTATAATGCGTCGATCGATGATTAGTAACGATAAATGTGTCGGGTTTTAATAAAATCGAGTCTTATAATATTAATATATATTTTTATAATTTATATAAAAGTATTATATTTTATATTTTTTAGTTTGCAAAAATGGCAATATATACCCTTGATTTGGAAACTTTTACAAATTTAGTCCTTTATATATAAAGTGTATATAATTTAATCCTTTAACTTTATAACTTGGCAAAACAGCCCTTTGTAGTTATACCTTTATGAAAATGACATTTTCAGCCCCTCTAGTTATAAATTTCAGAAAGTTACGATATATACCCCTATGCATGAAAACATTTGCAAATCAAGTCCAAAATTCATAATTTTGATATTTTTGAAATCCAAAAGAGTTTTTCAGGTCATGGCTTATTAGAATAAGCTAAAATAAGATGTTCTAACTGAACAAAAGTTTAGAAAAATGATTGGTTTGCTAGAAAATCAAAACGGGTCATTTTTTGGGTTTTAATTAAAAACTCATAGGTTTAAGGATTCATGGCTTGAATAAGAGTTTATATAGGATCTAACAAACCTTATGAAAGATTTAAAACAGTTTATGAGCTTATGGAACAAGTTTTTAAGCTTACTTGAGCTTATATGGGTCGTATGAGCTTATTTGGATTCGTACACCTAGAAACGACTTCATGACCTTCCTTATCTTGATTCTTGGCTTCAACTTGCTGAGTTCTTCCTTTCTTTTCTTCTATGGCATGGTTAGATCATAACTTTGAGAGTGTTTTGAGTTTAAATGATTGAGATATGAAGATATGTATGTATGCGTGTGTATTTATAGTGTAGGAACACTTAGGGACCAAGTTTAATGAAGTAGTGACCAAGAAATCTTGAAGTAGGGACCAAGGGATAGATAGGGTAAGTATTGAGAGCTAAGAGGGTAGTTATGCAAGGTGTAAGGGTGCATGAAGGTTTGGTTATTAAAGGGAGACGAGGGGGGGTGTTTGCTTGGTGAGCAAGGTTGGTGATGGAGGTGCTAGGGTGGTAGTAGGTTAGTCATAAAGGTGCTTGAGGTGTTAGGGTGCTAGCTTAGGTGTAAATGGGTCAAAAATGAAAGAAAAAGGGTGTCGGGTTGGTTTTGGTCTCGGGTTAGGGTTTTTGGTTTAAATTTGAATTAGGGTTAGGGTTTAGGATAGCTTAAGGTTTAGGATTAAGTTTTAGGATTAAGATTAGGGTTTAGGATTAAGGTTTAGGGTTTAGGATCAAGGTTTAGGTTTAAACTGAAATTTGGGTTTTAGGGTTTTAAGGTTTTAGATTAGGGTTTAGGTTTTTAGGTTAGGGTTTTAAGATGATTTAGGGTTTAGGTTTAGGGTTTAGAAGTTCTGCATAGAGTATTGTACCTTATGCTAAAGTGGTGGTAAGAAATTAGAATAAATTTGGAGGGAAAATGAGTTAGTTTGAATTCGTGCTTCATGGATTTGTACATTGAGCTTAAATGAGTTGTACATTGACTTGGAGGGAAATTATATTTCAAATGTTATGCATTGTACACTTGTACACATGTTTGAAGGCTTGCACATTCATTTTATATGTATACATTACATATAATTAGGGTTTTGATATAAACGTTAGCGGATAAAGTCTATTTTGATATAACGTTGTAAATGGTATGTTAAATGGATAATGTATTTGGTAAAAAATGATATTAGGATATAGAATTAACATATTAGGATGTTTACATAATATAAACATAGATAGAATTGGCATAGGTAGGTTGCGTGAGCTCGTTTACTTTAGAGATGCAAGTTACGTTGCATAATGAGATAAAGCAAAAAATTTCCTTATAAAAAGGTGGTATATATAATAGATGGATATTACAGTGCATCTAATTTAATAGATGGATAATTACATTGATGAAAATTGCGGGTTGTTACAAACAATGTTCAACACTGAAGATCCAAACACATAGATGTAAGCTACCACTTTATTAAGGAGCAAATGGAGAATGGTGTAGTGGAACTCTACTTTGTCAGAATCGAATATCAACTTGTAGACATTTTCATAAAAGCTTTGCCACAAGAAATATTCAACTTCTTGGTCAAAAAGCTAGGTATGAAAAGCATGTCTCCTGAAACGTTAAAGAGTCTGGCAGAGGAAGAGGATAAGTAATGGTGGTAACTCGTGTTATATCTTGTGTATTATATGTATATAAGAAAATATAAAAACACAAAAGGATTTTTCATTTTATATAAATTTTTCAAAAAAAGAAAATGTAAAATTAAAATATCAGAAAATACAAAAATATATTATCTCTAACATGTCTTCTGTAAATCGATAACATTTACGGCCTTAGAAATGTCATTTAATAATGATGCGAGGCTGTACATGAAGTTCGAGCAGAAGTTATAAAAGTTTTCAAAACATGTCAATGGCTTGCTATTATTTCAGATAGCAACACGGTCATCAATTTAAAGGCAAGTATTTTGTCAAAAAGAAAACTTGACCTCACAACGAGAAATTTATTTTTCTCGGGTATGAATTACTTTATATTCATACAAAGGCTTGTGTTTACTTTGCAACACAACCCGCGCTTTCTATATACAATAAATATACGTGTCAGTGCATTTATTTGTTTAAAATAAGAGAAATCTTATTTTTTTAAGGTGTTGATTTTAAAATGACTTTAATCATCTTAAAATGATTTTTAAAGGCATTTGACCACTCAAACAATGTCTACAACTCTTTAAATAGAAAACGAAACATTATTTGAGGGGGAGAAAATGTTAAATAATTTTCTTCAAAAATCATCATGTGATAAAAGGAAAAAGGTTTTAAACAATAACGGGTTAATATTTAAAGGAGAGTTAATTAAATTTAACTTAATTGAGCTTTAGATGTTATGTGTTTATGCCTTTAGGGTCTTAATAGCAAAATGTAAGGCTTAGTTTAGTTCAATAAAATATTTAGGGACTAAAGGTGCCAAAAGACAAACTATAATTTGCCTTAGGAAAGTTGTTAAAGAAAAACAGAAGGGTTATAACACTTGAGGGGGTGAAAGGGTTAAAATCTCAAAGATTTTAAACAAACACCACCCACCCCGTTCGTTTCTCACTTACACAAACAAACACCCTTGTTTCTTCCTGATAACGCCAAAATTATACATGTTTTCAGTGGCGTTATTTATACATATTATATCATTTCTCATGAACTTTCGATACTTAATAGCATGAAATACTTGCAGGTTCACTTGAAGACATCCCGACCTCAAATAAAACAAAGATTAAGTACTTATACACTTCGGAAAACAAGATACAAGAAAAGATAAAGTCTCAAGCTGAAAAGTGCAAATGTGCGCCGCATTTATCCTTTGTGCGCCGCACTTCTCAAAGTCAAAAGAATTAAAAGCCTGGTCAAAATAGTGCATTAACTCCTTAAGTACGCCGCACTTACAAAATTATGTGACGCACTTCCCATCTGGCAACGCATATAAATAAAGTCATTAAATACAATCGCATTAACACACCATGTGCGCCGCACTTACAAAATTGTGCGCCGCACTTCTAACCGAAAATCAGCATATAAATACAACCAAAATTCTCACACATTTCATCAACTCATTCTTATACACTTCTCTCATCTCACACACAATCCCTTTTCCCTTATGATGTTCTAAACCCTTTCCAATCCTTCTCCCAAGCATAAACACCATACCTTTTGAAGATTCAAGATCAAACAACGAAGAATGAAGAAGAATATCATCTTAGTTTATTAAATAATGAAGTTTCCTGTTGAATGAAGTTATGTTATGAACTACATAGCCATGAGAGGCTAATTCTCTTATGACTACTCGGTAAAGTTATGATAATGAATAAGTGTTTGGTATGATCATGATCTCATTAAAATCAAGCTTATGTTGCAACCCTATTATGTCTTATCTTGTTAGTTTTGCTTATCAAACTTAGATTATATAATCGTATCGGTATAGGTCAAAAGACCCGTTATGATCTATATGGTTTTAAAGATTTGTCTATGGTCTTTATCGTCTGTGTCGAGAAATCCATTTTCGTAAATTGATAAACAAAATAAGTGTTGATATAATAGTAACTAGATCATTTGAGTGACACATTTGGTCTAGCCAACTAAATATAAGTCTTGAGTTAATTAAGTTAATTTGTGAAAATGTTTTCTGACAAGAAATCCTTTTTATAAGTTAAGGTTCCATCTTGGAGGTCTAAATCATTACCATTACTTATAAATTATTTTCAACTATCCGAGTAGTCATCTTTATTATCACTAAGTAAAACAAAAGTTATTTTTAAAATTGTTAAAGTCTAATTTTCTTCTGATTATTTGAACACTACTCAAATCCCTGTGGACGACCTGGTCTTACCTAAAAAAGATTATACTACATACGTGGGTTAAACTTTTACCCGTGTGTTTCTCTATAATAAAATTGATATTTTCAGTCATTATAAATTTAAAGCTTTTGAAACACATCAAAGTTTTTTGGCGCCGTTGCCAGGGATTTTTAAGCTGTTCTATAGTCAACTCTGGAAAATTATTTTAACTCCCCATCTTTTTCAAAAATCGCCGTACAATTTTCTGGCAAACTGACCCAATTTTTTTTCCTTTGGATGCATACACCTGCTTCCAATTCTGAACTTGTTAAACCGTTACCTGAACCTGAACGTACTCTGAATCGAAGACTTCATCGACAAAACAGACGAGTTCCATTCGATCAAAGAAATAACCCACCTCAACACCCGAGAGTTTTCTATCTGCCAGTTCTCGACATCAATTACTTCCGTCACTTTCTCGTTACCCTTGAAAATCTCAATCCCATGGATGACGAACCCATGTGGGCTGCCGACCGTGTTGTCGCTCTAACTCCCAGTTTTGCAATCACTATTCCTGAAACCGCAAACGAATTTGCCATTAAAGGTAACCACTTGACTCTCGTTAAAGGAAACCAATTTGATGGTAGAACCAAAACCGATCCTCACAAACACATTCACGAATTCCTTGGAATCTGCGATACATTTAAATACAGAGATACCAAAAATGAAGTTGTCCGCCTAATGATTTTTCCCCTATCACTCACTGGAGAAGCAAAAACATGGCTGGACGAACTCAACGAAGGAAGTATCAAAACATGTGAACTAGAGACCATTTCATTAGCCGATTCTTTCCCCCACTCTTTTCGACCGACTCCTCGGAGAAATCCGTGCTTTCTCTCAACATGAAAATGAATCTCTAACCGATGCTTGGCTTCGTATGAAGGAAATGCTGCAGTAAATTGCCATGCATAATATTCTAAAAAGGCAAATATTATCAAAAGTAATTTATCATGGTCTCAACGAAATATCCAAGAAGTTCTAAATGCCGCAGCAGGTGGTATTTCCACTATCAAACATCAAAATCAGCTTATCAGCTTCTCAAAGATAAAGTCTTACTCAAGCTCGATTGGGCTAAAAATCAAAAAACCAAATCATCTCTTAACAAAACTATTGCTTTCGCTGATAAAGGTAATAGTAATTCTGATACTGACAAAATTATGGACCGAATGGATGCCATGACCATAAAAATGGACGCTTAGTACAAAGAACTCCAATCTCGTACTAAACAACCAACACTCGATCTTCACGATGATGACATACCTATGTCCCGTAATGAAGAGGCTAAATTAATGCAAACTTTCTGTAAGACTCATTCTTATAATGATTACCGCGATCGAGACTCGAATCGTGATAATTGGCGCTCAAGCGGACGGATGATTACAACCGAGACAACTACCGATCTAAAACCGATGATAAATCCTATGATCTTCAAAGACAATTCAATGATTTCATGAAATCTTAGCAATCAACCAACGCTTTTGTCAAAGAAACAATCATGGACCTAAAAACTCAACTAGAAACAGTAGCCAAAAATCATCAAACTTCAATCCAAAACCTTGAAACTAAGTTTGACAGACTCGTTGACAAGCAATCTGGTCGACCTTTTAGATCTCTTCTAAGAAACACTCAACCAAACCCACAAGGTAACAACTCTAAAGCCTATCAACCACCGCAATCTCGTTTTAAGCATGTGAATGCCGTATTCACAAAAAAATGGTAAATCCTATGATCCACCAGATAACCCGAATGATCAACAAAACAATTCTGAAAACCCTATCAACTTCAATAGCGATGATGAAGACGATGAACCAACACCACAACCAAAAACTCAACTTCCAAAACCAGTTAAAGAAACACCGTTACCAAAACCATACAAACCAAAAATCCCATATCCTTAACGCCTTAGAAAGGAAAAAATGGAAGTCCAATATGGAAAATTCCTCGACATGATTTGAGCCGTCCGAATCAACGTGCCTCTTGTCGACGTTTTAGCCGGAATGCCTAACTATGGCAAATTTCTCAAAGAACTCATAAGCAACAAACACAAAATCGAACAAATTTCTGCCGCTTTCCTAAGCGATGAAAGTTCCGCCATTCTTCAAAACAAAGTTCCACCCAAACTTGGAGACCCAGGAAGTTTCCTTATTCCATGCAACTTTAATAAAACTTTCTCATGTAATGCTTTAGCCGACCTTGGTGCTAGCATTAACCTTATGCCATATTCCTTATATGCGAAACTATCTCTCGAAACTCTTAAACCTACTAAAATGAGCGTAAGATTAGCCGACAGATCATTCCAATACCCTGTTGGAATAGCTGAAAATATGCTCGTTGAAGTTGGTAAATTCACCTTCCCTGCCGATTTTGTTATTCTCGAAATGGAAGAAGATAGCAAAGTTCCTCTCATCTTGGGACGACCCTTTCTTCACACTGCTGATGCAGTAATTCGAGTTAAACAGAAACAACTCAATCTTGGAGTTGGAACTGAACGAATGATCTTTAATATCGACTCTGCCATTAAACACTCTTATTCGAATGATGATACTTGTTTTAGTATCGATGTTATCGATGAAATCTTAGAAGAAAATTTTGACACTCTTCTTGACAATGGAAGCAAAATCCTTCATTCCATCGAAGGAACCATTCTCGAAGAAGAAATCTTTTCTGAATTCGATAAATTCATAGCAATGACTGCCGATGAAATCTGTGACTCTAAATCCGACACAGAAGAACCACCATTCGAGAAAATCACCATCAACACAGATTATAAAATCAAAACATCTCTCGAAGAACCTCATACGGATCTCGAACTCAAACCTCTTCCTGATAACTTGGAATATGTATTTTTGGAAGAACCCTCTTTTCTTCCTTTAATCATAACATCTCAACTCTCTGCTCAAAACAAAAGAAAATTTGTATCTATCCATAAAAGACATAAAGAAGCATTTGCCTAGAAAATAATAGATATTCCTGGTATCTGCCTATCTTTCTACAAGCATAAGATACAACTTCTGGATGACAAAAAACCAGTTGTCCAAAAATAGCAAAGGTTAAATCCAAATATGCAAGAAGTTGTTAAGAAAGATATCATAAAACTCTTGGATACCGGTATTATATATCCAATTGTTGATAGTCCTTGGGTTAGTCCTATTCATTCGGTACCAAAGAAATGCGGTATTACAATAGTCACAAACGAAAATGATGAACTTATCCCAACAAGAACCGTTACGGGTTGGCGAGTATGCATCGATTATTGTAAACTCAATGAAGCAACTGCAAAAGATCATTTTCCTTTACCGTTTATGGATCAAATGTTGGAAAGACTCGTAGGAAATAAATATTTCTGTTTCCTCGATGGTTTTTTTGGATATTTCCAAATTCCTATCGATCCTAATGATCAAGAAAAAACAACATTCACATGTCCCTTCGGTACATATGCTTATAGGCGAATGCCTTTCGGATTATGTAATGCTCCAACTAAATTTTAGAGGTGCATGTTAGCAATCTTTCATGACATGATTAAAGAATCCGTCGAAGTATTCATGGATGATTTCTCTGTCTTTGGAAACTCTTTCGACAAATGCCTAAATAATCTTGATAAAATGCTTCAGCGTTGTAAAGATGCTCATCTTGTCCTTAATTAGGAAAAATGTCACTTCATTTTCAAAGAAGGAATTGTGCTTGGACACAAGGTATCCGACGCAGGACTTGAATTTGACAAAGCAAAAATTAATGTAATCTCAAAACTTCCACACCCTACTAACATCAAAGGTGTTAGGAGTTTTCTGGGACATGCAAGATTTTACCGAAGATTTCTCATAAATTTCCCGACCTATAAATAAATTGCTTGAAAAAGATACTTCGTTCGAATTCAATGATGAATGTCAAAAAACATTCGAATTATTAAGAGAGAAACTCACATGTGCTCTTAATACTAAATCCAAAGTGAATCTTACCGTTTAACTTATGTGGAGGCTAGTGATTTCGCAGCGGAGCTTCTTAGGTAAAAAGATGGTAAAAACTTTTGCCCAATCTACTTCGCTAGCAAACTCTCATCCACTCAAAAAAATACACCTTACCGAGAAAGAACTTATGGCTGTAGTTTTTTGCATTTGATAAATTTAGATCCTATCTTATACTATTAAAAACTATTGTTCAGGCTGATGACTCAGGCCTTAAACATATGTTTTAAAAAACAAGACGCAAAACCCTGTCTTATTCGATGGATCCTACTCCTACGAGAATTCGATATAAAATCAAGATAAAAAGGTACAAAAAATGTTTTTCCTGCCGAGCACTTAAGCACAACATTGACACACACAATACACAGTCAGTGATGACAGACTGCATCACTTAACGACAACTTTCCTGGAGAAACCCTTATGGAAATTAACACCAGAAATGAACCATGGTTCGCAAACTTTGAAAAAAAAAAAAAAAAAAAAAAAAATAAACATTTTGTAGGGTGATATTATACCGAAAAGGATGACGTACCAACAAAAGAACAAATTTTTCTCTCACATCAAACACTATTTTTGGGAAGAACCCTACCTCTTCAAAGTATGTTCTGATGGTATGATTAGATGCTGTATATCTGGACTAGAAACCCAAACCATTTTAAATCAATGTCACCACGGACCAACCGATGGACATTATAGACCAAACGTAACTGCTAAAAAGGTCATAGATTCATGATTTTACTGGACAACAATCATAAAGGAAGCTCATACTCTTGTCTGACTTTGTAAAGCGTGCCAAAAAACGGGAAATATATCAAAACATGATGAGATGCCCTTAAACAACATTCAAGTGTGTGAAACTTTCGATATTTAGGGCATCGACTTTATGGTACCATTCCCAAAATCACATAAGTTTGAATACATTCTTGTTGCTGTCGATTACGTATCTAAATGGGCCGAAGCTCAAGCTTTACCAACCAACGATGCCCGAGTTGTTATCACTTTTTTAAAGAAACTATTCTGCCGATTTGGAATACCCAAAGCTCTGATAAGCGACCGAGGTACTCACTTATGTAACAAGATAATGGAAAAGACTATAAAGAGATATGGAGTTAACCACCATTTCTCTACATCATACCACCCTCAAACAAGTGGTCAAGTTAAAAATACAAATAGAGCCCTTAAAAGAATTCTTGAAAATATTGTTAAAGGCAATCCTGCTATTTGGTCAAGAAAACTTGATGATGCTCTGTGGGCTTTCGCACTGCTTACAAAACACCAACCGGTACAACACCATACAAACTCATATATGGAAAGAACTATCATCTGCCATTTGAATGTGAATTCCTTAAATAACGGGAGGACTTTAGGGGTACTTTGTGGGTCTGGATTTTCCACTTTATCCCATGATATACCTCTATGCATCTGAACCCAAACATCCTCATTTCCAAATAATCTTTTTGCTTGAGCCTTCAAATTTGCTACTTCTTGTTCAAAAATAATGTTTAGTGGGTTGTCCCATTCTTTTTAGCCTTGGACGAAATTTTATATGGCTTCCTATGCTTTTTCACCACTTAATTCCCCAAGGTTCCCATCTGTTGCCAAGTCAAGGTCTATTCAGGAATAGTCGTTGACATAATCATAAAAAAATTGAGTAAGGGACCATAAATCAAGGCCATGATGAGGGACTCTATTGATTAAGTTTTTGAAACGAGTCCACGCATCGTAGATATGTTCATCTTGATGTTGTTGGAACACCAAGGTATATCTTTGGAATGGGAAGGTTGTGTTTCGTGGAGGGTTTCGAAAGGGTGTGGTTGGTGGTCTTTCATACATCATCATGGTGAACGAAAGAGTGATTTATAAAACAAAGGGCACAAAGAAAAGGTAGACTATAAGAAGGCTAATTACAGAATTTAAATCTCACTTAAAAGGATTCAAGCAAGTAGAACTAAGCTAAACTATGATCGAAACCTAACTATTCCCCAGGCGGCGGCGCCAAAAACTTGATGCAGTCGTTGTTAGACTTCAACAAAAAGTTTTACAACTCCCTAGGTAGAGAACCTAATCGTTGTAGTAATAGTATAGGCAAGACTCGAGGGGTTGTTATCGTTTACTCGAGGAATAGGTTGGGAAGGCTTGATCATGGTCTAACAGAATTCTAAGGATGAAGGGAAGATTATTTTTGTATTTTTGTATTTTTGTATTTTATGAAAAGTAAGTAAATCATATAATTGGAGAGGTTGGTTTGGTTTTAGCTAATAAACTAAATAATAATCTACGCTACTGGTGATAACAATATAATAAAAGATTATGTTTATTTATACATGTATTACTCCCTAGATTGCGTCTCCTAGTGTTGTTGCTTTGTCACACTTGTGATGAGCTATGTAATTATTTCCTAAGTCATGAACGAATTACACGAACCCGCAGTCTACTTAGTATTTTGTTAGAGCAACGCATAAGTAAGGTAGTATGAAGACAATTACAAGGTCCTTAAGGGTACACTAAGTGCATGTGAAATATATTAAAAGTGGATCAACCATATTAGGGGGCAAGGTAGTATGAATACTGTTACCCGATGGTATCCTTTCTACACAGTCATGTCTTCCTAGACATATCAACAGCGATACAGACAAAAGCTGATTTTCTAAGACCTAACATGCAAATCCATCACAAGAAGCAACACCACTAAGATCTACATTCTAGGTTTCATACAATCATAAATAAATACAATAGGAGGTTTAGCCAAGCATGTTAAAGATAAAGCAAGAACATAGATAAATCAAAAAACACATAGACATATTGAATGATTAAATTAACCTTACTTGATTAAAACATGAGTTGGAGGAAGTACAATAAGGTTTTTAGGCCCTAAATTCGTCCCTAACAGGTGCTAAATGAACTAGAGTTCATACCCTCTTTTTATTCTAAATTTCCACACTTAAAACCCTAAATTCGGGTTTGTATATATCGGAAAATCGTTGTGACAGCGTCGCGTTTTAATCGTGACGCCATCATGAAAGAGAATATTCTAGATAATGGGCTGAGTCGTGTGCTCTGACGCCGTCGTGGAATCATGTGACGCCGTCTTGGTCTTCGTTGTGATGGCATCACATTGTATCTGTGACGCCGTCTCCAGCCGCTGAGAACATTATCTTGAGAGATGGTGGTGTAGGACTGTAGTTTTGTTCGTTTCTTCTCCAAATAAGCCCGAGTCACGTGTATTTCTTCCAAATGCCTTCCAAATGAAAAACACCTAAAAAGGAATGATTAAGTACTTATTTTGGGCATAAACATACGATTTAGGTGGGTTAAACGACCCCAAAAAATATATATAATGACACCTCATCAGTAGAGGAAAGGGTGAATACGGTCTTCTTGACTTCTTTTAAGTTTATAAAACTTCAAGCCTTAATGAGCCGAGTGGTGTAATGATCTACTTAGCTAAGAGAACAATAAGTAGATGGAGGTAGAGAGAGAGAGAGAGAGAGAGAGAGAGAGATTACGAATCCATGAAAACTATACTATTACTCTAGTATAATCCTCATGGTGGACTATAAACTATATTACAACTTCGCTCTACCGATGTGCACTAAGATCGATACTCACTAAGAAGAGCTACTCCCTACGGTATTCCACCCTCGGAATCCACCTATAACACCCTGTGTTTTCAAGTCATTGACGACGTCGATAAATCCACAATGTACCTTTTGTATTGTACGCATTTGCTTTAAATCATAAATGTTAAGCAAAATCGCGTAAGCTAAAAATTAGCGTTCAATGTAAACGGGCATCAATCGATTTAGCGTTTACATCAATCATGTATTACATAATTATTTTGAGAATAATTATGGTCTTTGTTTATGTTATTTTTATCGGTTACGTAAAGTGTATACGTTTCGCGATAAATGACAATTAGGTATTCCCGGAATCGTAAAAATTATCATACGCTTCAACAAATACCTACGTTTATATACAATGATCAAACTTTATAAAACTTTATGCATATGTATATATATGTACACGTCTCATAAGTATACACAAGATAACAAATACTTTACAAAATTTACCAAGACATTACAAGTATACTTTTATAAAAATAATCTACACTTTATCTTTATTTATACAAAAGTTTACTTACACTTTTCTTTTATAAATGTGCAA
>BQNB010018722.1:32044-67874 GCA_026074375.1 Tanacetum coccineum | reverse complement strand
TATAAAAGTTATAAATTTCTTTTCATTAATATATAAAAACACACACACACTCTCCTCTTCTCTCCTAATTTTTCCGGCAACCACCACCGGCCGGATTCCGGCCACAGCCGTCGGAAAACTTTTCCGGCGAATTTTCTGGCCGAAACCTAAAACGTTCCTCATCACCTGATCTACCCGATCCCCAACACCACGCGCCTCCACGCCACCATAACACCACCACCATCATCACCCCACGACAACCACCACAAGGGTGCGTCGGTTCACGGTACCGCCACCCCTAGGGGTGCGTGTGGGTGGCAGCCACCCAAATAGGGTGCGGTTGGTTATGATAGAAACAGATTAGGGGTGTTTGTGTTGCGGTTTGAAAGATTAGAATGCGTGTGGTTGATATAGAAAACGTATAGGGTGCGTTTGGGATAACAGAAATGCACAAGGAGTGTGTTTGGGTTTGAAATAAGCACCAAGGGGTGCGTTTGGGTTAAGAGAAGACAACAAAGGGTGTGTTTGGTTTGGACAGAATAACCATACAGGGGTGTTTAGGTGAGCAGAAACGCACTAAGGGTGCGTTTGGTTCAGCAGAAAAACCAATAAGGTTTCATTTGGTTTATAAATGAATCGACTAATAAATATAATGAAAGTTTTTATAAATATAAAACTGGATATATATTGGTGGTTTAAAATGGTTAAATAAATATGATAATTATTATTTTGTTAGGTTTATATATATATTATACCTTAAACACGCGGGTGTTGAAATATTGATACGCGAGTATAATTGCAACATGGAATGAATTTTATAAAAATGGAAAAGGTGGTTTAAACGAAAAAGTCATGACGGCATGTATATAAAGTACTTTACTTAATAAATTTCGTTATAATTTCTATTATCTTAGAAAAACTGACAAAAGACGAAGTTATATAGTCTTAAGATCGTTAATTTGTAATTATACAATAACCAGATAAACTTTGTAAATGAGACAACTAGTTTAACTAAGACCCGTCGAGGAAACGAATACTAAATTATAAAATATTGTTTTATAATTCCCGATTAATGGACAAAGTAAAGACTTTAAAACATGTGTTTACTTTTATACAAGAACTTTTATTTAATTAAGTGGTGATTTCCGAAAACATGTCAAACTGTTTGGTTTAATTATTTACTCGCACTTCTTATATAATACTTGCAAAGTATTATACATTTCATATTAATCCTTGGATTGTTTGTCTTTGTCATATAATTCACGGTATGAGTTATATAATTGTTATTTTTCATAAGTGATATATACGGTATATATTACACACTTTGCGTTTACTTTCGATTTATTTTATTTAACCAACCACCAAACTACTACAACTTGAAATCTAAATCTTTTATCAACGTGTCGCGTTGAGGTGACTATCCATCGGGAAACCCAAATTCATTATCCTAGGCTAGTGGGTCTTAGCCGTTAAGATAAACCGCAACTTCTTGATCGAGCCGTTCTGGTTTTTCCGTTTGTGCTGTGCTTAATATGTGCAGTTCTGCCAATCGTTCTACAACATCAATGTGAGTTTATAGCCCCCCTGTTTTTACTGGTTTTACATATATTTTTGGGGTGAGAACATGCTTGTTTACAAATGCATTTACATGGTTGATTACAAATTGGTTTACATATTTATTTATATATCTCGCGATGAGATACAATACTTGGTTTAATTTTTGGGCTTGAACACTCGCTATAACTTGGTTATACACTCATATGCATATCTCACGGTGAGATACAACATTGGTTTTTACTTATGGATGCAACAACTATACTTTTACTCGAATGATTATGGATTAGCTTAGGTTGCATGAACTGTAAATCACTTGGAGGGTGAGCGCGAATGTTATGAAATAGATCTATTCGGGATTGACAATCCCCGTTCGGGTGATTAGCTATCACTGGGCAAACGAACGTTATAACATGTCGGAATACGATTGGTTGAGTCTTCAGGGCCAACAATTACATACACATGAATATTTTCAGAAATGCCCGGGTGTTCTTGGAGGGGACACCTATGATGGGTACATATTATTTTCATTAATGCCCGGGTGTTCTTGGAGGGAACACCTACGATGGGTACACTCTTACTGTGCCTTGAATAAAGTGGCATACATACAAGTCTACGTCGCAGTTTCATGAACTTAGAGTAATTGTAATCATTGTTTTATACTCACATGGATATTTACTGTGCCTTGAATAAAGTGGCAATACATACTTGAAACATTTTGGTGATATATATATAAATATCATACATGCTTTGAACAATTGCGGTTCAACATTCATACGTACATTTTTGTGACTATTTGGGGATTGAAATGGTCATGCATACTTTACAACTATTTGATTTCTAAAAATCATACATACATTTTGGAAGGACATTTAAGGATTTAAATGGTCATACACACTTTACAGAACCTTGGTTCAACATTTATACTTAAACAAATCTATGAACTCACCAACTTTATGTTGACACTTTTTAAGTATGTTTTTCTCAGGTGAATTAGATGCTTGGCCTACTTGATGCGCACTGGAGTCTAAGTTTGACAAGATTTCATTCATGGATTTCTACTTACAGACAAATGATCAAATCTCGTTGGGTTGTTTTCAAGCTTTTCATTATGATGCAATTATGGGACAAATGTTATATCAATTTCAAGGAAATCAACGAGATTACTTTTTAAATGACACATTTAGAGGTCGTTCTCTTGTATCTAGCGCTGTGTATTATGAAGTAACGCCCCCGGACACATTTCCGCTGTGACACATTTTTGGGGGTGTTACAACAAGTGCTGCTAAATCATCATCTTCACAATATGTGAATCCATCGAACATGCATACGTTTTACCAACCATACCCTTATGAATATCAGTGGACTAAGGATCACCCTCTGGAACAAGTGATAGGATAACCCTCACGACCAGTTTTGACAAGGAATCAACTCCGATCAGATGGCTACATGTGCATGTATGCATTAACGGTGAGCACTATGGAACCAAAGAATGTCAAAGAGGATATAACCGACCCTGCATGGATTGAATCAATGCAATAATAGCTTCTTCTGTTCAAAAGGCTTAATGTATGGGTGTTAGTTCCTGCTCCAAATAACATAATACCCCTAACTTTGAAATGGTTATTCAAAAACAAGCATGATGAAGAGAACATGGTTATCTGAAACAAGACTCGTATGGTTGTGAGAGGGTACAGCCAAGAGGAAGGAATAGATTTTGAAGAATCATTCGTTTCGATTGCTAGAATGGAAGCTATCAGGATATTCTTGGCATATGTTGCACATAAATCGTTCACTGTGTTTCAAATGGACGTAAAAACTGCTTTCTTGCATGGTACGTTAAAAGAAGACGTGTACGTGTGTCAACCTGAAGGTTTCATCGATGCTGATCATCCAAGCCATGTCTACAAGTTAAAGAAGGCACTATATGGATTAAATCCAGCACCAAGGGCATGGTACGACGAATTGTCAACGTGTTTCCTACAGAATCACTTCTTCAAAGGCACAATTGATCCAACATTGTTTATAAGGCCCTTCGACAATGACATCTTAGTGGTATAGGTCTATGTTGATGATATTATCTTTGGTTCTACAAACCTTAGGTACACCCAACTATTTTCTGACCTCATGAAAAGCCGCTTTGAAATGTTGATGATGGGGAAATGACGTTTTTTCTTGGTTTACAAGTTAACCAATCCCCCTGTGGCATCTTTATAAACCAGTCCAACTACGTGTTAGAAATCCTTAAAAAATATGGAATGGAAACTGGTGATTCTGTTGGAACTCCAATGGAGATCAAAGACAAACTTGACCTAGATCAAAATAGGACTCTAGTCGATGCAACAAAATATCATAGCATGATTGGTGCCCTAATGTATCTTACGTCAAGCAGACCGGACATTATACATGCTACTTGTTTATGTGCTCGGTACCAAGCTAAGCCAACCGAGAAGCACCTCAAGGAGGTTAAAAGGATCTTCTGTTATCTCCGGGGAACCGTTAATATGGGTCTCTGGTATACGAAGGATTATGGTTTTGAACTAACCGGATTTTCAGATGCTGATTATGCGGGATGTAAAGACACCTTCAAGAGTACTTCCGGTGGTGCTCAATTTTTAGGTGTAAAGCTGGTGAGCTGGTCATCAAAGAAACAAGACTGTACGGCGCTGTCAATCGCGGAAGCAGAATATGTGTCTTTATCTGCTTGTTGTACCCAAGTCATTTGGATGCAGACACAATTAACGGATTATGGCTTTCACTTCAACAAGATTCCAATCTATTGTGATTCGAAATCAACCATAGCCATATCCTGCAACCCAGTCCAACACTTAAGAACAAAACACATCGTTGTCCGCTACGATTTAATAAAGGAACACGTAGAAAAGAGTACGATTGAACTATATTTTGTCAAGACGGATTACCAACTGGCCGACCTCTTCACCAAATCTCTTCTAATGGATCGATTCAACTATTTGGTTTGTCGCCTTGGTATGCGCAGCTTGTCTCCTCAGGAACTTGAACGTCTTGCAAAATCTCGGTAATTCTTTGTATATATTTATTAGAAAAGAAAATTATAAAATTACAAAACCTATAAAAGCAAAATATAAAATCAAAAAAAATTCAAAAATACCAAAAATAATCTTCTCCGACATGTCTCTCGTAAATCGATAACATTTACGCACCTAGAAAAGTTGATTAATATTAACACGGGTGTATAAATGAAGTTCGAGCGAGAGTTTCAAATGCTTTCAAAACATGTCCTTTCAAATATTTTTCTCTACGACTTCTAAGTAAATGTCAGCTTAGGACTCGGTCTCTAAAGAAAGGAAAATGTTTATTTATGTATATTTATCCTAAACAACGAGAAGTTCCTATCTTCTCGGTCTTGAGCAATGTCATACAAACATTCAAATTTGTGAATGCTCAAGAGAAGCACCAAGAAAATAATAATTAATAAGATAAATATAAAATCATTTTCCTGTTGAGCATAAATTTTCACGATAATTTCAAAAAGAAAATTTTAAATTCTTTCAAAATTGTGTGTTCAACAAACTCCCACTCTAAGTTTTCACTATAATCTTTTATCGAGGGAGAGTATAATAATAATATTCATTCTGCATGCTCATGTGTTCTCCCAAGACTTAGTTAGACTCATGTGAACTACCGGACATTAACTGGTTTTTTAATTCACAAATTGTCAAAAATTGTCACCACATATGCAATTTTTGAGGGGAGGAATAGTGATTAAAATGTTATCAATAAGGATTAATAATGGATACGATCTTCAATCTATAAGTGCATTTCCAAACCTCGCATGTGCAAAACTCTTTCATAATATGGTGCATATGTGTAGGAGGCTTTTGGTAACTCTGAAAACTCTCAATGTGTCATAAATAATTTCTCAGACACGTTGATTGATTTTTCAAATGGTTTTATGGATCTTCATGTTAATACCCAAAGACCGACCAATTGTTGTCTTTTAAGGAGTTATAAGGGGGTTAAGGTTAGGTATATTCAATCCATGATCCAGCCAGATTCGGAGGAATCTTCCCAGGAACACTCCATTAGATATAGTAGAAGTCCTAGGTATGATTGAAAAAAAGAGTAAAGTGAGATCAGGAAGAATGTTATCCAAGGCATGAGTTATCACCGAAACAATCCCAACAAGGTGATAATAAGGACGCGTTGGTTTGACATTGAAGGGGTTGAAGAATTAAAAAGAATTGTAAGGATAAAGGGTGAAAAAAAAGAAGCCCTTAATACAACCTTAGGCAGAAACCGAGTCAATGCATAATCTATCAGTAATCACAAAGATGATTCTGATATTGAAGACAAGTCATCATGGACCCAGTGATGCAAAGCATAACCCATCCCAGCTACACAGGATTCTCTCAAAAGAAGTTTGTTTCATTTCTCACGGAGATCAGCACGCTTCTATCGACTTTCTCACTCCAATATCGTTGATATTGAAAAGGTGGCGGTCCGCTCCAGCCTCCGATTACCAAATAACAAATGTGCACTTATAGAGTCTAGAGCTAACGAGATCCATCAAAATCTAACTCGGACACAAATTCCAATATACAAAATATTGTAAATCATTATACAACATTTGGTATCAAAGAGTCCTACGCATTATCCTTGTGGTAATTGCCAGAACATTCAGAGTGATACCCTTTAGTATTCACAGTGATGAATGGAAATCCTTCCAGAGTCATCATCAAACAGCTATGCGGTAGGTGACTTGCGAGATTCTAAATGAATCAAGCTTGTGTCAACTGGATATAGATTTTGGTCCAGTATATGAATTGACGACTCAATCAGAAAGATAGTAACTATCTGATTCACTCTTACCGTGTTGTCTGCTTTGAGACGCTTTGGTAACGAGAACGGCTAGTGCAGCTGCGAAACCCTGTCAAGGAGATTCTTTTGAATTCTACCTGATCACAGGCAGTATTTATACTGATTAACGGGGAACCGTGGTTATTGCAACCGTATTTGACAAAGTGACAAAGACACTTTCGTCCATGTATGTTTATCACTAACCTATACTGGTAGGTTTCCCGACGGTAGAAGCTTCTAGTCCATAACGAGTCAAGATTCAAGACCTCATTCTCAATTGACAAAGATATATACATGATGAAAGCTCAAGCACACGTGTCAAATTCTTCTGTAATCTCTGATGTACAAGCACTTTCTCAAGAGAACATTTTCGACAACATTGCTGGACAATAACAAAGATACATCGTACAAGTGGATCAAGTACTACTCCTTCCATAATGTGGTACAAGTAATCATGTTAAAGAAAATGTTGAGGGAGATTGTTAGCAAGCTTTCAAGACCTTGAGCATGAGGTGAAGACACAAGATCGCAAGGAGGCATAAAGATTCAAGGATAAGGATTCAGAGATCTCAGTATTCAAGACAAATCTAGGCCAAAGACCATGGTATCAGTATTTTGTCAAAGAATATCAAGTTAAAGATCAAGATCTATGATCACAAGCATGCAAAAGTATTTTTAAAAGAATTCTCAAGACCACAAGGTTCCAAGACTCAAGACGTCACAAGAAGTGAAGCCATATGTGCAATGACCACCCCTTAGGGGGAGATTGTTAGACTTAGTTTTTATTAAAGTGATGGTCATTAATATTCCCGAACCTTGTATTAGTCTAGTTTATGTTTTCGGGAATTCTATAAGCTAATTGGGTCTAAGTTACGGGCTTAAAGCCCATTAGATATCAAGCCCGGCCTATGGAAGCCCACTTAAACACCATGGCCGGCCCCCTATGTACTATATAAAGCCCTCTCCAAGTGTGGAGAGGGTGTTGGTTCTCTTCCTTTCATTCTCATAATCAACCATTTTCTTTCTTTTATTCTTGCTAGTTCTTTCTCTCTCTAAAACCTCTTTCTCTTTCTCTAAAAGTCTTATATTTTCGTGTGTGTGATGTTGAAATGATAACCTAACATAATCAACTCAAACACATCTATAAATCATAATTAATAATTAGTATAGTTAACTACAAATAAATTTGATTAACTCTCAACATGCATTCATCAAAAAATATATAATGTAACTTTCTTATTAGCCTAAAACTTTAATAACAAACAACAAAGAGATATTATCTTATTGGCTTATAAATTAAGAAACATATACCTAATCGATTGTAGTAAATAAAATCAATAAACCTTCCCATCAGGTCGATTATTTTGTTTGACCTAATAGTAGTTCGGAACATCAGGGGTTTTAGGGTTTGCTTTGGCAGATTTTCTTTTTTGTATCACTAAAAGAGAGCTAATAGTGGTTATAGCCTTATAGGTTGCTTTGACAAGGGTTTGTTGTCTTGAATGTGTGTGTTTCTTTATCCTTTTATATTTTGTTTTGACCTTTGTATATTTTTTAAATCAGCCTCACATTTTGAAAGTTTTGTTTTTCATACTTATTATTAGAGATGGGCAAAAAAACTGGGTTCCAAACCGGTTTCCGGGTTGAAACCGAAAACCGAACCGGTCAACCCCGGTTTTGACCAAACCGGTTTCGGTTTTTGGCCAAACCGGCGGTTTGGAACCGGTTTGGCTTTTCACCAAAACCACCGGTTTGACGACCGGTTTTTTGAACCGGTTTGAAAAACCGGTTTCAAAAACCGGTTTGGAACCGAACCCGATTTTCTTATCACATTGGAGGACCCGGGAATCACACTTTTTCTGATTTTCTTATCCTATGTAGATTTTCTTGAGGATAACTGGATAGGATAACTGATTTTCTTGTGCTATAAATAAGGGTGTTGTATTACAACTTAAATCACAACTTACATTACATACAATCCTTCTTAAGCAAAAAAAAACCTATCCACCTCAATGGCAAGTGAATCCGCCTCAACTACCACCGGTGTTGGTTCAACAAGTGCACTGACAATTCGTGAAATCATACCAACCAATCGAACCCCCGAAGTTTGGAAAGACTTCAACATGTGCATTATGACCAACGGTCAGAAAAAAGCTCAATGCAAGTATTGCTTTCATTTCTTATCGGAGGGTTCCAACACGACGTTGAAGAATCATATAACTCATCCGCATTGTGAAGTATTAAAGGCGCAGCAGAATCAGAATCCGGAAGCGGGGCAAACGTCGATGGGACGAGATGGGCAAATTTTCATGTACAATCCGGATTATCTTCGTGAACAATTCGCGGGTTTGGTGATTCAACGAGGGTTACCATTCAACCACTTTGACCACGAGCAGACAACGAGGGTGTTCCAGAACACTATGCAACCAAGATACACTCATGTAAGTCGTTCTACTCTCAAACGTGATGCAATGAAATTATGGGTAGCGGCTAAACAAGCAACAATTGATGGTTTTGCTAACTTAAATACTAGGGTCAACCTAACAACGGATGTATGGTCCGCTCCTCATAATTTGCCCGGTTCTTACATGTGTGTTACCGCACATTGGATTGAACCTAGTACTTGGCAAATGATGAAGCGGGTCATTTCATTCGAAGAATTTCCGTCTCCTCACACGGGTACAAACTTGAAGTATATGTTGGAAAAAGTCTTTGTCATTTATGGTTTGCAAGAAAAAATTATGTCAATTACTTTGGATAATGCTAGCAACAACACAAGCGCCATGGAAAAACTAATATTAAAATACAACCCACCAATGGTTAAGACCTAGGATGAACTTCGAACCGCTTTCATTAGCTAATTCTTTCCCCCAGCTCTTTTTAACCGACTCCTTGGAGAAATCCATGCTTTTTCTCAACATGAAAATGAATCTCTAACTGATGCTTGGCTTCGTATGAAAGAAATGCTCTGAAACTGCCATGGTCATAATCTGTCCAAGGGCAATATTATCAAAATCTTTTATCATGGTATTAGCGAAATAACTCAAGAAGTTCTAAATGCCGCAGCCAGTGGTATTTTCCTCTATAAAACACCAAATCAAGCTTATCAGCTTCTCGAAGATAAAGTCTTACTAAGCTATTAGGCTAAAACCAAAAAACCAAAACATCTCACAAAAAACCGTTTTTTGTTTTTTTTGTTTTAACTTTTGCCGAGAAGGTAAGCAGTAATACCGATACTGACAAAATTATGGCCCGAATGGATGCCATGACCATGAAAATGGATGCTCAGTACAAAAAACTCTAATCTCGTGCTAAACAACCAACACCAGATCTTGACGATGATGATATACCTATGTCCTGTGAAGAAGAAGCTAAATTCATGCAAACTTTCTGTAAGACTCGTTTTTACAATGATTACCGCGACCGAGACTCGAATCACGATAATTGGCGTTCAAGCGGACGGAATGATTATAACTAAGACAACTACCGATCTAACACTGATGACAAACCTACGATCTTCAGAGAGAATTCAACGATTTCATGAAATCTCATAATCAACACCTTAATGTCAAAAGGAAACATTTATTGACCTTAAAACTCAACCGTCGCAACATAGCCAAAATCATCGAAGCTTCAACGCAGGAATCTTAAAAACTAAGTGCGACAGACTTGCTGACAAGCAATCTGGACGACCTTCTAGATCTCTTCCAAGCAACACTCAACCAAACCCACGAGGTAGAAAATCTAAAGCTTACCAACCACCGCAAGCTCGTAATGAGCATGTAAATGCCGTATTCATAAGAAGTGGTAAATCATATAATCGACCAGATAACCCTGATGAACAAAACAAATCTGAAACCCCTATCAACTTCGATAGCAATGATAAAGACGATGAACCTACACCACAACCAAAAACTCAAACCCTAAAACAAGTCAAAGAAACACCGTTACCAAAACCATACAAACCAAAAATCCTGTATCCTCAACGCCTTAGAAAAGAAAAAATGGAAGCCCAATACGAGAAATTCCTCGACATGATCCGAGCTGTCCGAATCAACGTACCTCTTGTTGACTTCTTAGCCGGAATGCCTAACTATGGAAAATTTCTCAAAGAGCTCATAAGAAACAAACATAAAATCGAACAAATTTCTGCCACTTTCCTAAGCGATGAAAGTTCAATGATGATCTAAAATAAAGTTCCACCAAAACTTGGAGACTCTGAAAGTTTTCTTATTCCATGCAACTTTAATAAAACTTTCTCTTGTAATGCTTTAGCCGACTTAGGTGCTAGCATACACCTATGTTTATGCTATATCCAAATTGATCTCTTAAAACCCTTAAACCTACCAAAATGAGTGTAAGATTAGCCGATTGATCATTCCAATACCTTGTTGGAATAACTGAAAATATGCTCGTTGAAGTTGGTAAATTCACTTTTCCTGCCGATTTTGTTATTCTTGAAATGGTAGAAGACAGCAAGTTCCCCTCATTTTGGGACAACCCTTTCTTCACACTGCTGATGCAGTTACTCGAGTTAAACAGAAACAAATCAATCTTGGAGTCAGGACTAAACAAATGATCTTTAATTTCGACTCTGCGATGAAACACTCTTACTCAAACGATGATACCTGTTTTAGTATCGATGTTATCGATGAAATCTTAGAAGAAGATTTCGATGCTCTTCTAGACGAAGGAAGCAAAATCCTCTATTCCATTAAAGGAACCCTTCTCAAAGAAGAAATCTTTTCTGAATTTGATAAATTCATAGCAATGGCTGAAGACAAAAATTATGAATCTAAATCCGATACCGAAGAACCACCATTTGAAAAAATCACTATAAACACAAATTATAAAATCAAGACATCCCTTGAAGAACCTCCTACGAATCTTGAACTCTAACTTCTTCCTGATAACTTGGAATATATATTCTTAAAGAACCATCTTTTCTTCCTGTGATCATATCATCTCAACTATCTGCTCAAAATAAATGCAAACTTGTATTCGTCCTTAAAAAACACAAAGAATCTTTTGCCTGGAAAACATCTGACATTCTTGGTATCTACCCATCATTCTGCAAACATAAGATACAACTTCTGGATGACAAGAAACCCTTTATCCAAAAACAAAGAAGGTTGAATCCAAATATGCAAGAAGTTGTTAAAAAAGAAATCGTGAAACTCTTGGATACCGATATTATTTATCCAATTGCCGATAGTCCTTGGGTTAGTCCTATTCACTATGTACCAAAGAAAGGTGGTATTACAGTTGTCACAAACAAAAATGACGAACTTGTCCTAACAAGAACCATAACGGGTTGGCGAGTATGCATTGATTATCGTAAACTCAATGAAGCAACCAAAAAGAAAATTTTCCCTACCTAATTAAGATACAAATGGCTAGAAAGACTCGCAGGAAATAAATATTTCTGTTTCCTCGATTGTTTTTTTGGATATTTTCAAATTCCTATCGATCCTAATGATCAAGAGAAAACAAAATTCACTTGTCCTTTCGGAACATACGCTTATAGGCGAATGCCTTTCAGGCTATGTAATGCCCTAGCTACATTCCAAAGGTGCATGTTGGTAATCTTTCACGACATGATCGAAGAATCCGTCAAAGTATTCATGGATGATTTCTCTGTCTTTGGAAACTCTTTCGACAAATGCCTAAACAATCTCAATAAAATGCTCTAGCATTGTAAAGATGCTCATCATGTCCTCAATTAGGAAAAATGTCACTTCATGGTCAAAGAAGGAATTGTGCTTGGACACAAGGTGTCTAGCGCCAGACTTGAAGTCGACAAAGCAAAAAAAGACGTAATCTCAAAACTTCCGCCCCTTACTAATACAAAGGATAAGAACTTTCTGTGGACATGCCGGTTTTTACCGAAGGTTCATTAAAGATTTCTCAAAAATTGCTCGACCTCTAACTAAGTTACTTGAAAAGGATACTCCATTCGAATTCAACGATGAATGTCAAAAAGCATTCGAATCATTAAAAGAGAAACTCACATGTGCTCTTGTGATCGTAAGCCCAAACTGGAATCTTCCATTTGAACTTATGTGTGATGCAAGTGATTTCGCAGTTGGAGATGTCTTAGTTCAAAAAGATGGTAAAAACTTTCACCCAATCTACTTTGCAAGTAAAACTCTCAATCAAGCTCAACAAAGATACACCAAAACCAAAAAGGAACTTATGGCTGTAGTTTTTGCATTCGACAAATTCAGATCCTCTCTTATTCTATCAAAAACTATTGTTCATACCGATCATTCAACTCTAAAACAATTATTCAAGAAACAAGATGCAAAACCCCGTCTTATTCGATGGATTTTACTCTTACAAGAATTTGATATAGAAGTCAAAGATAGAAAAGGAACAAAAAATGTTACTGCCGACCACTTGTCCCGGATTAAAAATGACGAGTCAAGTGATGACAGTGATGTTGATGACAACTTTCCTGAAGAAACCCTTATGGAAATTAACACCAAAAATGAACCATGGTTCGCAGACTTTGCAAACTATTTGGTAGCTGGTATTATACCAAAAGGGATGACGTACCAACAAAAGAATAAATTCTTCTCTGACCTCAAACACTACTTCTGGGAGGAACCATACTTTTTCAAAGTATGTTATGACGGAATAATCAGACGCTGTGTATCCGGATCAGAAACTCGAACAATTCTAGATCAATGTCACCATGGACCAACCGGTGGACATTATGGACCAAATGTAACCGCTAAAAAGGTCCTAGACTCAGGTTTTTACTGGCCAACGATCATAAAAGAAGCTTTTACTCTAGTTTAACTTTACGAAGCATGCCAAAAGACGGGAAATATATTGAAACGTGATGAGATGCCCTTAAACAGTATTCAAGTATGCAAAATTTTTGACATATGGGGTATCGATTTCATGGGGACCTTTCCCAAAATCATATAAATTTGAATACATCTTAGTCGTTGTATACTATGTATCTAAATGGGCCGAAGCACAAGCTCTACCAACAAACGATTCCTGAGTTATTACTTTTTTGAAAAAACTATTCTGTCGTTTCAGAATGCCCAAAGCTCTCATAAGCGACCGAGGAATACATTTCTGCAACAAAATAATGGAGAAAACCATGAAAAGATATGGAGTTAACCACCGATTCTCTACATCGTACCACCCTCAAACAAGTGGTGAAGTTGAAAACACGAACAGAGCCCTTAAAAGAATTCTTGAAAAAACTGTTAAAGATAATCCTGCTATCTGGTCAAGAAAACTTGATGAAGCTCTATGGGCTTTTCGTACAGCTTACAAAACACCAACCGGTACAACACCATACAAACTCGTATATGGTAAAAACTGCCACCTGCCGTTTGAAACTAAACATCGTGCATACTGGGCTCTAAAAAACTGTAACCCATATCTCATCGCTGCTGGTGAAAAAAGAATGTTCCAATTACACAAGTTAGACGAATTTAGACATCAAGCCTATGAAAACTCTCGTCTATACAAGGCAGGAACCCAAGTCTGGCATGATAGGAAACTCAAGATGAGAAAAGAATTCAAACATGGAAACAAAATGTTGCTTTTTCATTCAAAATATAAATTCAAACAACCGAAGCTCAGATCTCGTTGGCTAGGACCATACGTAGTAAAACATTAATATCTATTCGGATATGTTGAACTATATGGAAAAGATGGAAAATATTCAATGTTAACGGCCACAGACTAAAACTATATCTTGAAGAAGAAGACTATAATGACCAAAGGGAATCAGTCACTCCCTTCTTTCTGAAAGAATGAACTCCAGAAGCAGGAGTCTAGCTAACGACTCTCTTAAAAATTAAGCGCTTCTCGGGAGGCAACCCGTGCTTTATTTAAGTATGGAGGAGTCCCTCCTCCATTCAACTCCACTCATCTACTTTATTTTTATTTTCTAAAAAAACAACAAAAATTAGTTTTCTTTTACTTTGTGGTCTTTTTGGTATGTCTACCTTTTATGCAGAGTAATATATGCTTAAAAAGATTCTGGAAATTATGAAGTCTTCTCAAGATAGCTCTTCTCGCCAACTATATACAATATGCCCGGGGAAGTACCAAGATTTTCCCCTTAATTCTTCCCTATTTTATCTCTAATTATCAAGGTATCACATTGAGGGCAATGTTCAACTTAAGTGTGGAGGGGAGCCAAATAGGAAAATTAATCATATACCTTCATGTTTGCCCTGTTAAAAATTTTAAAAAAAATCAAAATTTATATATAAGCTTTTAAAAATTAAAAAATGCTCTTAGTAAGGAAAATCCAACTGGATTGACACTATAGCTAGCACAACCTAGTCCACTAAGTTGAAAGAGTTATAAGCCTCTAGAATATTCGGGTACCCACTTTTGGTGCCTAAGATAATTGATGCCTTTAGCTTGTTCGAGTTAAGGAGTGAGCAATCAATAGGCTGTATCTATTCCATCGTTTATGGTGAGTATGTATATGTGGTATTGTCGCCTTTTCTGGGAGCAGGATTGTTATGGAGTTTGAATAATTATATTTGAGCGAAGCCGATATTATAAGCGCTAGAACTTGAGCTTGATCATTCAGGTAATGAACTAGACCAAAGCCCCTAATTACAATTCATATGATATGAATCCCGCAAGTCCCTATTCTTGCAAGTGCTCCCTTTAGTGCTAAAACTGCTAAAAGTCTTAAGTAAAAAAGTTAAAGTTAAAAGAAGAAGTTTTGTGCCAAGCCTTAGTTATGATTCTCGTAAAAAAAGAAAAAAAAGAGAAAAAAAATATATAATTAGAAAGTTCAAAAAACGCCTTAAGTATTCTGGCTACATGAAGAGTAGGTATATGCTTTCGCATCAATTATTAAAGTTCCGCCCTTGCTGTTAGAGTTATTGTGTCAAGGTAACAATCATAGATAGCTTTGTCTAGATTATGTCTGCGCAAATTAAGTGTTTTCACATAAATATATAAACCCTATCTTAGTGGCTGAGTGAATTTTTAAATCAAACACATTTCCCTGTAAGGTGCTATGTTATATGTCAAAGCCTGAAAAGTTATCTAAACTTGTAAACACTTATAAAATTCAAATTTTCTCTACGTCACGATAAATGATATTGTTTTCTCGCTTTTATTGCTTGAGGGAAAGCAACAACTAAGTGTGGAGGGATTTGATAACGCCTAAATTATACATGTTTTTGGTGGCGTTATTTGCATATATTTAATCTTTTCTCGTGAATCTTCGATAATTAATAGCATGAATTGCTTGCAGGTTCACTTAAAGACATCCCGAAGATAAACACAACAAAGATCTCTTGCTCATTTTAGTATCTTTTTACAAAAACTAATAAGATCCAAAGCTTAATTATAAAAGTATAAATGTTTAGTTTAATGGATAGAACCCTAATAGAAATAGCATTGGAAGGGTAGTAGTCGACAAACTTATACTTGCAGCAACTGTATACTATATATGTTTGGCAAAGAGTGCGAAACAAAGGAAGTTGCTACTAAGATCATATACCTGAGAATGTTAAATGGCAGATTCTAAGTCTTAAAGTCAAAAGGTCATATGTAGTCCTTCAAGTTGCAAGAAGATAGGGACTTTAGTTGAAGAATACAACACTTTGTGCAGCTTAACAAAAAGGAAATGGTTTGGGTAGTCGGATTTTAGTAGAACGTGAAATGGAATAATACCTGACTGAGGTTGTCAAGTAGATGGCTAATAATTTGATTACATGTCTTATCTAGCTTTGTGAATACTATCATATCATATGTGTGTGTTTGGATGGGACAATAATATGGTTGATGGTATTTCTCATTGTTTAGATTAGATATGCAGTCATAAAAGTAGTTTCCTGCTTAATTGGTTGATTTTATGGCTCATCATGGTCGGTTGTTTTACTAGTGATGGTGCAACCTTGTGATCGTTCTTATAACATCTAAAAGGAAATCAGTTTGATATTTTTTTGATGTATTCTTAATTGCAGAAGCTAGGTTTACGAAAATTCTGCACTCAATGGTTATTAACCAGATTTGTTATATGAGGATTTGAATGTTTTTAGTTCATTTCAAGAGATGGCCTTATATCTTAAATGCTTGTACCCTTGACATTTGGATTATGCTACTAAATTTCAGTAGGCCTTGGTTGAGTTAACTCTTATGTAGTACGTTATTCACTTTGTTATGTCAATAATTTTTTTGAATAGGTTTCATGTTGAGAAGGGTAGGTCTTTGCATTACACTGCCAAAGGAGGATGGATTGAAAATTATATTGATATAGTCTCTATTGGTGATGATGCCTAATGTTGTGGTTATTCCTTTATCTGACTTGTGAGGTGGGCTGCAAGTTGGTTTAAGCTAATAGCACAATGTTTGGAAATATAGTGACCCCTACAGATTATGTGTATAGAGCATTTATCAATGATGATGCCTGCTATCTATAATTTTTTAATGTTATGGTGTGAGGAGGTGGTTGCACTTTAACATTACAGTTTGTAGTCAGCGCGAATGTAGTCATGTGATAGAATGTTTTTTTTTGGGTTGAATATTAGGTGAATAGTACTGACGTTGCATGGCATGTTCTTAGCAGTTTGAGGTTGTACTATTCACTGTTTGTATTTCTTTTTTATTTGTTCACTGCTTGGCAGTTTAGGGGCTGTTTTTTTTTTCTGTTTGAAAATAGTTCCTGTCTAGATTAATAATCCTGGAAATAATCCTGTCTGAAAATATCTTATTTCTTTTTTTATCCTGAATAAGAATCTCAAAAACCTAAATGGCTTATTTACCCTTGTTTTTAAAATCACAAATGGAACAATGATCTCGTATTGAAAACCAAAAGAATCAAAAATCAAGTATAAATGATACATAATTAAACTTCAATTACTACAAATTTTCAAAAACTTAAGACAAGTCCATCTAAATAGGGAATTTAAAGGATAAAAAAACCCGTAACTTTTAATTTAGTTTTATACATATACAAAGATGAGGTAATGAAGACGACATAAAAAAACATGTTGGAGGGATCAAAAGAGTAGAGACGAAAATTCAATGGTTAGCATGAGGAGTAAGGCGGCGGATTTGAGTGGTATGTTAGTTGCCATGGGAAGTAGGTGTGGTAGAGCCAAAGGTGGTAAAAACAAGTGGGTTATGTTAAGAGAAAAAAAAATAAAAGAAAGATGTGTGGGTAAATTTGTGTTATAGGATCCTGGATGGAAACAACCTTCTTTTTAGCACCATTTTAGAAACAAGATTTACTTTCGTATTAAGCAAAAAATAAACAATCTTTAACCTGGTTGCATTAAGAAGGTCTGAACACATACCTCGGGAAGATAAATACATGTGTTTCAATCTCTAGCTATAAGCTTTCCACATTGAATTCAGCTTCCAACGTTGTATTAGAAGGGAATTAGGTATCTCATAGGTAGTAGATTTATATGGACTTTAATCTCATCCCTATTACTGACTTAATCACCAAGTCCCTAGCTAAACCCTTCGTCAAGTTGTCACCAAATTATTTTTGCGTCCGAACAAACTCAATAGAAATCACACCATTCCTGATTAGTTCTCTAACCATACTATGTCTAACACCTAAGTGTCTAGACTTCCCATTATATATCTGACTATATGCCTTAGCCATTGTGGGAGCACTATCACATCAGATAGATATTGGTGCTATTGGTTTCGGCCATATTGGAATCTCATGTATCAAGTTTCTTAGCCATTCTGCTTCTTTACCAGCAGCAGCTAATGCTACAAACTCAGATTCTATAGTAGAACCAGTGATGCATGTTTGCTTCTTGAAGCCCATGAAATGGCAAAACCACTCCCCCCAGCAGAAAACACCCCATCCATCTCGTAAAAATAATCTTCAACATGATTTATCCAGCTAGCATCTGAATAAGCTTCTAACACCGAAGGATATCCAACATATGATAAACCATAATTCATAGTACCTTTCAAGTACTTGAACACCCTTGTTATTGCTTGCCAATGCTGTCTACTAGGATTACTAGTAAATCTGCTCAATCTACCAACTGCATAAGCAATATCAGGTCTAGTGCTAGTCATAGCATACATCAAGCAACCAATAGCTCTTGAATATTCGAGCTGATCCACAGGTTTACCCGTATTTGGCTTAAGCTTTTCTACCGGATCCATGGAGGACTCACCGAAGAGAACAAATCTTCACACGATTAAATTTTCTGAGTATTTCCTAAAAATAGTGAGATAGTTAATTACAATCCCTTTATTTTTACGTTTAATCTTAATACCAAGAATAACATCTGCTTCTCCCATATCTTTCATTGAGAACCTTGAATGAATAAAAACTTTTTAGTTTTATCAACTTTAAATTGGTATGTGCCAAAAATCAACATGTCATCAACATATAGACAAATTATAACACCTTTACCGGAGCTATCAAATTTGCTATATACACACTTGTCAGATTGGTTTAAGAGAAAGCCACTTGACAACACAACCTCATCAAACTTTTGATGCCACTGCTTAGGTGCTTGTTTGAGCCCATACAATGACTTAACCAGCTTACACACCTTATGCTCATTACCCGGCATAACAAATCCTTCTGGTTGCTTCATATACACTTCTTCTTCCTCCAATCACCATATTCAAAAGCAGTTTTGACACCATTTGATTGGATCACTCAGATTGTGTCTAAGCATCTAAAGCTAACAACGAATCGTAATGTATTGATACGAGCAAACTGTGAATAGGTATCGAAGTAATCAATCCCTTCCTTTTGTCTAAAGCCTTGGATTACCAATCGAGCTTTAAACTTGTCAATTGTTCCATCGACTTTCATCTTCCTTTTGAAGATCCATTTGCAACCTAAAGGTTTGCAACCAGGGGGTAAATCAGATAGAACCCATGTATTATTTTCCATAATAGAACCAAACTCATCATCATATTGCTTCTTTCAGTAAGCAAAATCTCGAGATATGCATAGCATTCATTATAGGTCTAGGATCCTCCTCAATACTATAACAATAAGAGTATTGTGATCCAACTTGATCTCTTGATCCCTCAACTAAGTATAGCTGTAAAATCAAACAATCAGATTTAAGAGAAAGCCACTTGACAACACAACCTCATCAAACTTTTGATGCCACTACTTAGGTGCTTGTTTGAGCCCATACAATGACTTAACCAGCTTACACACCTGTGCTCATTACTCGACATAACAAAATCCTTATCTGGTTGCCTTTCTATATACAACTCTTCTTCAAATCACCATTAAAAAATGCTGTTTTGACATCCCTTTGATGATCACCAGATTGTTACACAGCTAAATCTAACAACAATCCTAATGGTAGTGATACGGGCAGACTGTGAATAGGTATCGGAATAATCAATCCTTTCCTTTTGTCTAAAAGCCTTGGAATTACCCATCGAGCTTTAAACATTGTCAATTGTTCCATCGACTTTCATCTTCCTTTTGAAGATCCATTTGCAACCTAAAGGTTTGCAACCAGGGGGTAAATCAGATAGAACCCATGTATTATTTTCCATAATAGAACCAAACTCATCATCAATTGCTTCTTTCCAGTAAGCAAAATCTCGAGATTGCATAGCTTCATTATAGGTTCTAGGATCCTCCTCAATACTATAACAATAAGAGTATTGTGATCCAACTTGATCTCTTGATCCCTCAACTAAGTATAGCTGAAAATTAGAACAATATGATTTAGCTTTCCGAACTCTTTTACCTTTACGAGGTTCAGGAATCTCACTTGGTACATCATCATAATGATCATCCCTTTGAGATTCATCTGAATTTGGTATAATATCCTTTGGTCTAGGTATTGAAAAGAAATGATTCTCATCAAATATTGCATCTCTCGACTCTATAATTGAGTTAATAGAAACTGAGTCATTAGGTTCCATTACATAAAACCTATATGCCTTGGAATGCTCATTATATCCAAAAAGATGCAATCAATACCCTTTTCACCCAAAGTTTTCCTTTTCGGGTCCGGAAGCCTAACAACAGCCCTACAGCCCTAAACTCGTAAAAATGACAAGTTGGGTCATTTATTATACCAAAGTTCATATGGGGTAGTCATGTTCCTTTTATTTGGAACCCTATTTAATAAATAGAAAGCCGTTAATATGGCTTCTCCCCGGAACCCCTCACTCAAACCTGAGTAAGATAACATGGAATTAACCATTTCCTCAAGAGCTCTATATTTCCTTTCAGCCACACCATTTTGCTGTGGTGTATAAGGAGATGTAGTTTCATGAATGATTCCTACAGATTGGAAAAATACAGGATCATAATATTCACCACCTCTATCTGTGCGTAAGATTTTAATTAATTTCATTGTTGCATTTCAAACTTCTGTTTTATAAATTCTAAATTTATCAAGGGCTTCATCTTTTGTATGTAGCAAGTAAACATAGCAAAACCTAGAGGCATCATATATAAAAGTTATCACATACTTTTTATTACCTAAAGATGGTGTTGCATGAAAATCGCACAAATCACTATGTATCAATTCAAGTATGACAGATTTCCTTGTTATACTTTTAAATGGTTACCTAGTGATTTTTGTTAACATATAAGTAGTACATTTATTAGGATTTTCATCAATAGCTGTATTAATACATCTTTAAGACAATTCATCATTCTTTTATAGTGTACATGTCCTAAACAAGCATGCCATAATGAGGAATTAACAACAGCAGAAGAAGACATATAAACAGAATCTGAATCATCCAGAACTTTATTCAAATTTAACATAAACATACCATTGTTATAATAACCAAATCCTACAAATACACCACACTTCGATAAGATATACTTATCGGATTCATAAACTTGCTTATATCCACACTTATTTAATACAGGACCGGAAATTAAATTCTTACAAAGTTTTGGAACATACAACACATTGCGAAATGATCATCACCCATGTAAAGTATAGATCCGTCTTCCACCGGTTCATATGTCTTAAACCAGCAACGATCTTTACAAACATGAGTTGTAGTACTAAAATCAATCCACCACGCAATTGCATCAACCTGCACATAAAATGCTTCAGAAATTAGTGAAACAGAAAATTTAACAAATATGTTCCAAACAGGCACTAAATTCTGACCTTGGTCTTGGTAATGGTCCTTAGACCCCTTTCCTGAACCACCAGCATTTGCGTTCTTCTTATTACCACTACGGCAATCCCTTTTGAAGTGACCAGTCTTACCACACTTCTAACATTCCAACTTAGGTTTCTTGTTAGAACCCGAACCACTACCGTGTTCTTTGAAATCACGTTTCTTTCTTTTGTTTTTTTTATGTTCATATTTTTGTAATACCCTCTTCAGTCATGTTCACGCAAAAAGGTCTAACAACCTTCATTACCCTTGCCCTTGTCACTAAGTCGTTGCGCCCCTTAGCAGAGATTCCTCTATACGCAAGAGACACCAAGTTTGGACCAAAGACAACTCGTCCTTTACCATGGTTCAAAGGTTATGTAGTTTGAAATCCTTCCAAGAAGAAGGCATCTTAACAATATACAAAACATAACTGGATACATCCAGTTTTCAAATCCATGTTGTGTGAATTGTCCAAGGATCCAAGGAGTTCATGTACTGTCCAGACCCCGGTCTAGAATCGACCATTTTGTAATTGTTAAAATTACTAACAAGGAATTTCTTACTTGAATAATCCTCCGCCATGTACTTAGATTCAAGTGAATCCCACAACTCCTTAGCCAATTCAACATTCGTATATACATCAAAGAGAGAATCATACATACCATTCAATATATACCCTCGGCATATGTAGTCACCGTTCTCCCACTTTGCCCTTATCCTTATTGCTTCCACTGTTGAATAGTAGGTTTCATGTTGAGAAAGGTAAATGAACTGGCAGGGCAGTGCAGTGCAAGTTGCTAGGCATAAAGATCCGTGGAAGATGAGACTTCTTGGTCTTTGCATTACACTGCCAAAGGAGGATGGATTGAAAATTATATTGATATAGTCTCTATTGGTGATGATGCCTAATGTTGTGGTTATTCCTTTATCTGACTTGTAAGGTGGGCTGCAAGTTGGTTTAAGCTAATAGCACAATGTTTGGAAATATAGCGACCCTTACAGATTATGTGTATAAAGCATTTATCAATGATGATGTCTGCTATCTATAATTTTTTAATGTTATGGTGTGAGGAGGTGGTTGCACTTTAACATTACAGTTTGTAGTCAGTGCGAATGTAGTCATGTGATAGAAGGTTTTTCTTTGGTTGAATATTAGGTGAATAGCACTGATGTTGCATGGCATGTTCTTAGCAGTTTGAGGTTGTACTATTCACTGTTTGTATTTCTTTGTTATTTGTTCACTGCTTGGCAGTTTAGGGGCTGTTTTTTTTTTTCTTGTTTGGAATAGTTTCTGTCTAGATTAATAATCCTGTCTGGAAATATTCCTGTCTGAAAATATCCTGTTTCTTTTTTTATCCTGAATGAGAATCTCAAAAACCTAAATGGCTGATTTACCCTTGTTTTTAAAATCACAGATGGAACAATGATCTCGTATTGAAAACCAAAAGAATCAAAAATCAAGTATAAATGATACATAATCAAACTTCAATTTCCAAAAACTTAAGACAAGTCCATCTAAATAGGGAATTTAAATGATAAAAAAACCCGTAACTTTTAATTCAGTTTTATACATATAAAAAGATGAGGTAATGAAGACGACATAAAAAACATGTTGGCGATGGTTAGCATGAGGAGTAAGGCGGCGGATTAGAGTGGTATTTTAGTTGCCATGGGAAGTAGGTGTGGTAGAGCCGAAGATGGTAAAAACAAGTGGGTTATGTTAAGAGAAGAAAGAATAAAATAAAGATGTGTGGGTAAATTTGTGATATAGGATCCTAGATGGAAACAACCTTCTTTTTAACATGATTTTAGAAATAAAATTTACTTTCGTATTAAGCAAAAAATAAACAATCTTTTTCCTGATTGCATTAAGAAATTTTTCCATATAAGAAATTAAGCAAAAAAAAAAACACCCCTAACAGTTTATTTGTATACTAGCTTCATAACCCGCCCGGGCGGGTTAGCTTCATGATAAAAGATAAAGAATAATGGAAAAAAACTGCAAAACATATCGTGTAATATGTATATCGAATCAATAATGAAGCGATTGCTTAAAAAAAATTAATGAAGCGTTTATTTTAACACAAATCTATGCTAATAATTCAACTACGAAATAAAACTTCTTTGTTAACGTCGTTTGTTGTAGAATTTGTGTAGTTTCCGTCTTTGTCGCAACAAAGAACCTTCAAGCCTTTCTTGCAATTGACTCTTAACATAACCAGATATAGTTGTCCATGTGTGAATATCAACCTTTGTAGAAACAAACCAACCTGCGACAACCCTTAAGCTGAATTGGTGAACACGTCTTCTTGTTTGTTGAACATAACTTCAAATTTTCTGTGAATTAGAACACAAAGATATATGTAAATAACTAAATTGCTAAAATAAAAAATATTCCAATTACAGTGCCTTACGCTTTTTGCTATTTTGATGCATACCCTCCTAACCTAAGTAAACCGTTTCATCCAATCTTCAACATGGCATTTCAACTCTTTATTTTTGAGCATACTGAACAACCTTAGCAACCTCCTGTTGGTTATATAAGAAATAGTAATAAATGAATCTGTAGACAAAGCTCATGATGATCGAGATAGGCGTGAGAGAAAGAGAATCATGATTGAAAATATGTGTAATGGCATGTGACTAATAACACATTTACAACAAACCTGGTTCCAAAAGGAAATAAGACTTCTATAACGTTTTAATCTATCTTCTAATAGAGAATAAGCAAATAATATGCTCCAATAAGCTAATCCAAACACCCTTTAGAGGAGGGCTTCATTTATGACTATCAACTTGCCTTCGATTCTTTGTAAATCTGAGGGCTTGCTAATTAAGTCCAACTTCTTTTAACAGCAATGGTACCTTTATAAAAATGAAGCTTTTTTAGAAAGACACAAGACGCTAGATGAATCATGGATTACAAAACATCAGAATTACTTAACAAACATAGGGTCTCCTAACCAACCTAAAAGTTGCTGCTTGTGAGATCAACCTTGGGTTTATATTGTAAAATTGCAAAAATAGTAGTATTTTATCGTTAAAACTATATCTTATTAATCTATTGTTTCAGTTACACCTTCCATTTTTTTCATATTTTCTTTCTATGATAAGCATCATTGGTTGCCATGGCGTGCATTTGATATAGGCATCTCTGAGCTATATACTCTAGGTGAGGATTCCTACAAAGAATGCACATTGATCATGCAAATTCTGAGGGACAACCTTACTTTGTGGACAACTGATGTCGCGGTATATCCTTCTCTCTATTATGTGTGTGTATGTGCACACATTATTGCCTTTTTGTCCAGTTCACAAGATTAACATGAGCATTTCAGATGCTTAATGAATATTCGGATATAATGCATTAACTAAGTTATAAATTAGATATTATGACTAACATGGAGTGGTGGTTGTATCTCTTATTTTTTAACAGCACCAAGACGGTGCGATTGGTTGTGCGATTTGTTTTCAAGTCCGTTACTTACTCTGAAATTATGTTTTCTTGTTTACCAGAGATGAGGGACAAGTAGATATCCAAGGAAGCATCAAATACTAAAGAGAAATAATGATATCTATCTATCTATACGATGAAAGAAAATAGTTGTGAACTACTTGGTGTTCTTTTTTAAGGTTTTCATTTAGGATTCTCAAATTGAAAATAATGATTTTTGCACATTTCTTATGGTTGCTAAGATCTTATTGATTGAAAGTTTTTAATTTTAGTATTTATAGCGTTCTTAGATGAATCATCTTGTATTTCATGTGTCTATTGTTTTTAGGCTTTAGGCTTATAACAGGTTACATAATGAAAAAGTGTTTGTTCTCACTATATTTACATATGCCTCAATAAAGACATAACATTATTAGAAAAAACCCCGCTACAAACACTGTAAAATGGCATGTTGGTCATGGGTAAAAATAGGTTCGGGTTGAAACGGGTCATGTCGGGCTGACACACAACTTTTAAAGTCTCGGCATGGGATTAAAGTCTCGAAAGGACTAAGAAGACATATAAGCAGGATGTGGTATAGTATAAAGGCTTACCTGTCTCCAATGCTCACCTGCACAACTTTTAAAGAATGTTTCAAGACAAGTGGCCGTAATCCCAAATGCCCATTCTCGATGAAAGTTCTACAAGTCTCAGCCAACCCACAACCCCAACAACGTGTCATATTAAAGTTCATATCGACATGAAACTTGATGTCTCTTTTGTAGCATTTTTCTGGTAATCTCAGCAAACCATCAGACATAATCCAATTTCCACCTTGAATAAATATAGGCTCTCCATTGACATTAAACAACCTGCAGAGTGAACAAAAAATGAACACAACTCTTTGTCTAGACTCAATAAATACGTAGAAATTTCAACCTATTAACTTATGAATGGGTCGATTTGAGCAAAAATGTATCTCAATTGGGTCAAACAGGTAAAATCTCTAAAATGCTAAAACGAGAATGAGCGAAATCCCAAAGTTTGAATTTTAGTATGTACGGTTTTTTGAATCCATGTTATTAATTATTTTTATCTAGTAAGGTGAATAGGGTATCTCCGTGTCTACCCTTGTTTCGATCCACACTAACTTTTTACCCATTTCTACCCATTACTCGGGCTGCCCGCTTACCTTTTTCTATTATAGGCAATTGAAATGCACCCTGCAATAACAGCTCTAGCTATTGTAAGACCAAGTGCAGTTGACTTTCGACTTGGTTATCTATGGTAATTGAGTTTTGTAAATTTCATTTGCCTATGATGATACATAATCTCCATGTAACAGTTAGAAGCATAACCGTACACCACCTAAACATAGACAAATTTGAATCATGTAGATGTAGTTTTTGATTTTTTAAGTCTTAAGCTTAATTGTGTGCGATTAAGTGATTATCAACCCTATGTCCTAACTCCTAATTATATCTACAATAATCAACCAATCAACCGAGAATATATAAAATGTCAAATAACAATGCTGACCTCCACATCAGGAATCTTTTGAAACCAAAACTTGTTAGTCCATATGGATCCAACTTCATTAGCAGCAGGAAGTGCTAGGATCTTAACGTTTAGAGAAGCTATAAGTTCTTCAATGCAAGAGAATAGAGGTTGAAAATAACCCTACACACAATGGTAAATATAAATCAGACCTAGTAAACTACATCACAGGCCTACAAAAGACAAAGAATTTGCGGGTGACTATTTCGAATATTTTTTTCTCTTTTTTAAGCTTATAGCTAAATTTGATTACAACAACTATGCTACTAAAAAGGCGAATGCATACCCATTTCAATAGAAAACTTCCGACCACTGCCCAAATGTAAAATCCCAAATAAGGCAAACCAAACCCCCAAACAAACTAAAGGTATTTAAAATGTTTCACACATACCTTATGATAGTTTTAACAACCTGTTTCCATTAACGTTCTTTTTCTTCTTGGTTCCGCCATCTTTAACATTAAGTGCCTTACCGTTTATATCCAGTTATAACAATCTCGTATCCCCTACAATTAGTTCCACAGTTGAAAAGCTCAGTAATTTGAAGAAAAAAGTTAATAGGAAAAGTATTAGAATAATTGATACTTGTTTCCTCAATCTCGACCTTACAATAGCTTCTCAATTGCACTGTCCTCTCTTCTCCGTTTTAAGTTCTCACTCATCCTGTATCAACGATTTCCACCTAATAGCATCTTCTAGAGAAGCCCGACTTGCCAAAAGAATTTGGTTGCCCAGAAGGTTGGATCATATCTAAGGGAGCATACACCCTATAATAATAATCATCAAACACGATGTCAGATATAATTTACAATGTCTATCAAATATAGACCAATAATTTTCTACAAAAAATATGTCATGTCATAACATGCAGCACAAACTTGTATAACAGAGGATCTTGAGTCCATAAAGCGACGCAACTTCATAGATTTCTCTTGAGCATCGTTGTTTGTATATTTTTTTATTCTTATTTTGCATAAATTCAATTAGCAATTAAATTATAAATAGAAAATGATAGATATAAGACTGGTCCGAGCAATGAAAAAAGAATTTCTTACTGGAATTCTTTGTTGCTTCGTTTCTAAACTTCACGATACATCACAGATTGGTCGACAACTTCTTGTTTGTGTCGACAGATTGGTCGACAACTTACTATAATAGGGCCAATTCTTGTTTGTGTCGACAACTTGTATCAATAGTAATAATAACACCATTTTCCTTCTTTAAGGTCTCAATACCTTCCACCACAATTTTTACATGGTCTGGCTCCATATAACTGTAGGCAGGAGATGAGGTTAAAGGCATAAAGATAATATTATAGTAAGTTGCCAAATATTAATCGAATAATCTAATAGTATGTAATTGAGGTATTAAGGTGGGTTGTGTAGGTTGAGTAATGGGTCAAAAGTGGTTCAAGTTGACATGAAAGCTTCTTTATTTAGTTTCAAGCTGAACAGGTTAGCTCGAGCCAGGTTCTATTTAGGATGTTTTGTGCATCAAAAATAGACTTTAAGCAACCACCAAAATATTCCCATTATAGCTAAAAACTATACTGATTAAAGCTTGGCTCATAATAATCTTTGCAGACTTGCAGAAATAAAGTGATTGAATAAACAGATTTACACACCTTCCGTAGAATTGAATCTTTGCCTGTGTTGCATTATGCTTCAATTAATCAAAAGCGCCTACACTAAATGTATCCACACATACCAGAGCTGGGTTAAAGCCCTTCTTTGTACACGTAGTAGTTTCCCTGGAACCTGAATCATTTACAATCAGCAAACAAATGTCATCAAGAATCAGAACACATTAAATACCAGAGATTGATGTATATGTAAATGGTGGTACAGTTTACATATGACATAAGACACACGAACAGAATAACTTATTGACCCATAAACATTACAACGCGTGGTTTGCTTTTCTTGGGTGGCTTCCCGGGATCCAACATCTTGCAAAGCGCATTGAATATAGCCTAAATGAAATGAATACATTATTTTCATATGTACATATCTTTACTTAATAAAGGACCTAATTTATATTGTCTAAAAAACAGATGGCCCTGAATAAAGAATCATGACAGCATTCCTATCTAGAGTGTATGTATCGCGATGGTTAACTTTAAAATCCAGACAGTCTACAATAGCCTTAAGATATGCTCATACTATATAGAACTCATACTATATCTGGAAAAGGTCAATTCGAGTGATGATAACCTTGACTAATATTGTCATATTGATATTATCATTGTAAAATAAAGAATCAACTCAAGTGTTAATTACTTCACGTAGCTTGATCTCGAGCTTAACGATTACTTCTTACCAGTGAACCTAAGAAAAAAAGAACATTAAGTCCCTAATTATATGTATCTAGATGATAAAATTTCTCACAGAAATTCAAATTACTACCCACAAAATAAAACTAGATTTAGAAAGAAATTTTGCAGGTCAAATAACAAATACATGATCATTGAAAAAGTTGGTATGTTTCGAGTAACCTTATACGCAATATAGAAAAACTTGATATTGCTCACCAGTTGATAGCGCCTTGAAAGGATCCTCATATTACTGGAGTTACCATCTCTTCTTCTTGGGTAGGCTCTCCTGAGAACTATCACCCAAACTGCCAAATATAGAATGTACATAATAAAAAAATAAGTGCAGCTCCAATTCTATGATTTACTCTGTATAAATATCATGATTATTATATAAATTATGCAATTACTTTTTGAATTCCGTAATTACCATAATGTAATTGCTTCAAGTAATGGATGAAGTTGCTCCAACGAAAGCAACAATAGCGAACGGGCATTCAATAATACAAATGCAAGTCCAGAACATCTGAAAATTTTGAGTTATAATCAGTCAACCTTTAAGTAATAAAACTGAATCCAAGACGCGTATGAGAGAACTTCATTTAAAAGCCTTGTTAGTTTATATGCTTTGTACCTTGAAAAATGTTGTTAAGGTTGTAAACGTGGCAGTCATTCCTGCTGCAAATATATATTCTTTATCTTTCTAAATTGCACGCGTAATCACAATTTTTAGAATATTACATGGTGTTTTGTTTTGGTTATAGAAAAAATGCTTATGCATTTAAAAAAGACATCGCAAGCCACATGATAACATAACCTAGGGTTTCCACCACTTACTAACGGTGTTCATTTTTTAATCAGTAATTTGTTCTCGTGAAGTGACCTGATAAAAAACAAAATCATTCATACTTCAAAACCGTAAGTTCCACCAAAACTATTGATTGGATCCATAAAACAATAATATTGATAGAAATGACTATAGATTGCAAACAACAATAGACAATTCATTACCTAGTGAAAATCATATGAGCTTATAATTGATGGTATCAAATGCTCAGAGGATGCGAGAGGAGGATTATCAAATATCAAAGCTTCACATAACTTGTCACTGAAATAGCTTCGTATTTTTTTTTTTGTGAGTGATGATTTGAAAGAATGCTCATGTGATTTCAATTGATGATAATATAATGCTTTTGAAATCATCTCAAACTTGTTGCAGATTTTTAAAAATCATAGAATCACATCCAAAATTAAACATGTTTAAACATGGTATAGATACATAAAATATGGATTTGAATTAGAAAACACATTTTGTGTTTGTGGGTATTTTGATTGAATGAGTTTTATCGAATGCAATGATTAGTTAAAGATGGAATGAATTGATTTGGTCAATTGTTTCCAGATTGTTAGTGCAAAATTGTAGGATGCAGTTAATAAAAGTGAAACCATTTGAATAATAAGAGTTATTAGAGCATGGCATTTTAGTTTTTGAATAGTCTACCACAAAACCTAGTATGGTAGAGTGGTAAAGCACTACTTCTTTAGTGCCATGACCAGGGTTCAAATCCTTCCATGTCAAATTTTTAAACAATTTTCGGAAAAAAATAAAATATGGACGAAAATGACGTGGCAAATATTGTTCCCAAAATAGTGCCATGTAAGATGTGAGTTTGTTGATAATAATATATATTCATCAGTGACATCAAAAAATTATAATATGGTGTTTTTTTAATAAAATGATGATATCTTTTCTGTTTATCATCTCGATCAAACTAAGGGCATTCACAATAACCCGCATAAATAGTTTAACAGAAAAATGACATTGACGTGGCAAGAATTAATTAGATGATTGATCACTTATTAAGGGATCTTCTGAAAGACTGAAACTATACTTTATTTTTTTAACTATCTTTGATGGCCATTGCACGAGTTTCTCATTATAAAGTCTATAGATTTATTTACCCAAGTTAATTTATATGATTAAGATAATATAATGGTGTAAAACTCGATTAGATCGGGTAAGTTTAATGCGTTGTGCAAATTTTGATAAAGATATTGAATGTTGATGTGCCAGAGTTATTGGTGTTTTAAACCATACATAACTCAATGGATGCTCTAATTAATACCAAACACTAATTCAATTCCAATCCTATCGAAAAAATAAACGAACCCTCAAATACTTTATAAAATGGAATCACTATGAACGTTGAAAAGTTTGTAAACCATCACACTCAATTACTTTATAAAATGCTTAAAGTTGTGACTTATGAGTTTGATATCTATTTATATGATATTTTGGTTGGCAGAAACGAAAATGGCGGGCGATTCTTAAAATACTTAACGTATCACCTAAATCTTCGTCTTCTTGATTCTCCACACATCCTAAATTCTTCACACACACAACACATATAAAAAAACACATACTACAAAAAACCACCACAAAGCTATCCTTACCTTAATCACCAAGAAACCAATTATGCATTCCTTTTTTCCCTTTTCTTCATCTCATTCTCATTTCAATGCACAATTTTCACAAGCACCTTGTTTTCAATGTCAAATTCTAAACCCTTTCAGCTCCCTTTAATCTCCATACTCCTTTTCACATCAACTTTTACGCAAAACTCCTCGGTTTTTGCTTCCGGTTTCGTTAACCGGCCTGACCCTCTTCGCCATTTTAAAAGTTATAAAGGAGGGTATGATATACAGAATAAACATTATTGGGCTGTAAGTATTTGTTTAAATGGCTTAATGAAATGTGCATTGTTTTTTTTATTTGATTTTTGTTGATAATAAAAAATGGGCAGTCTGCGGCGTTTACAGGCGTGCATGGCTATGCTATGGCTGGAATTTGGATTGTGTTCGGCGTTTGTTTTGGGAGTTACATGATGGTGAAGAGATATAAAATCGGTTTTGACCCGTTTCTTGATCATCCGAGTTCTTACTACATTGTGTGTTTTGCACTAATTGCTATGCTCACCTCAATCGCCATGTAAGTTTACACATCGTTTCAAATATATATTTAGATATGCAAATTTGCTTTTTTGATTTTTCCATTTTTGTAGAATTTTCTCGAGTTTGATATTGGTAGCGAATCAAAGTTCTCTACATAAAACCAAGAACCTTATGGATACCATATTGGGAGCTGCTAATAATATGCAGCAAACGATTGAAACTGTTATACAAGGCCTACTCAAAATCAAGAACCTTCTGCAGCCATATGATATTCAAACATACAATCTCTTGAATCAGATAACTAATCAAATGAGGAAGGAAACAGTTTCGATTCAGAGTTTTGTTGAAGAAGCCAGACATGCTTCTAATCGTGCAATGAAGGCAGTGTAAGCAATTATACTTCAACCAACCTGTACATATAATTTTTGATTTCTTAGCAGTAGCCCATGCTTATAATAATTTCTGTTTATGTTTCAGTTACATTGCAAATCTTGTTTTCATAACGGTCAATTTGGTGGTGTTAGTCGCAGGATCTGGTGAGATTTCCTAGTAATAATGATCACGTTAGAGCTTAGAAGTCTCATAATCAAATGTTTACATGATATAATTTAAGGACGGACATTTTTTAATTTTACTTGTTCCATGTTTTGCACAAAGAAATGAAATTTGATTGCGGGTCTATTTTAGTTTGTATCATTTCTTTTACCATGTAAACAAATTTGATACTGACTAATAGATTGATATTTCCTCCAGTCATACTTCTCTTGCATTGGTACCCCGGTTTTATCATGTAAGTTGATATTTGAACGGTTAACTTTCTTTGAACCCTTTTAGCAAAACATCAAGTAATATATCTATCAACACCCTCTTTACATGCAGCCTAATTGTCGTTTGCTGGATCTTGACAACGGTTAGTTGGATTATAACTGGCTTTGATTTCTTCTTTGACACGTGAGTAAATCCTCATCATCTCCCATGTCTTGAAGCAATTCTATATTCCGCCTCTTTATACATGCAGCGTTTTCTTTTTGGAAGTTTTCTATACCATTTCTATGAAAACTGCAGCAAACTTTTTATGGGCCCATTATATATATGAACTTGCAATCAAAAGTTGATATTCTCATGAGGCTGGTAGCAGTGACTGAGAAGAAGATTTTGTTCTATTATATGTACATTATGTCTAAAAGCACAAGGTGACAATGCAGTTTTGCAGGGGATACATGTACAGCTTTTGAGGACTTTAAACAAAATCAGAATACAGAAAACAATGGTATCATGTCAATCATGTCTTCATGTTCAAATTCTTCAACCTCCGAAAAATTCATGGCTCAAATTGGATACACCGTGCATAAATACATAGCAGAGGTACATTCATCATTATGCTATCATTCTGGAATCCTAGTTTAAGAACAATAAGCGATTAACATGTTCTTTTCCATTGCAGTCAAATTCACAAATCACATCGCTGGCGCACAAAATGGTTCAACCAAATGAGCAAAGTGATAATTCCTTTGTAATTGAGAGAATTTGTGACCCTTTCTCCGGGCCACCAAATTACAGTTATGCTCCTGGAAATTGCCAACAAGATGCTCTTCAAATTCATGACCTACCAAGTGTAAGTGTCATAATCCATTAACTACGACCGATATTCATTTTATAGGTCCTATTAATGATTTAATATATGGTATATATAAGCAGAAATAAAGATATGATTGTGAGCCAATTTGCCTTCAAAATGGGTAACACCGAGTATAGTCAATTAGGAAATCAGTTCAAACGAATAAAACCACAATATACACCATGTGATATGCAAATTTTACACGCTATGATATGAGACCCAAAATAGGAGTTGATCACGCAACAATCTATCATATGTTATTGAGTAAATTACATAATGTGATTTGCTTAAAAAAATGAAATCCGTACTAATTACAAACATGATCCCAGAAATCCAGAAGTAGAAACACTGCCGACTTTCGTATTTTGTATCTTGTCCTTTACATTTTGGAACCATAAGTATTAGAAACCAATTCTGCAACTTTGACCAAAACAGATGGATCGTTAACATAAGTTGCTCTTTTTTTTTCTCAAGAACTTACATAGTCTTCTCTTCTTTTTTGAATGTGTGCAGATACTTCCAACCTTAACCTGTAAAAAAGATACACCAACAGACATATGTCAAAGCGAAGGAAGATTTTTTCCAGAATCCTCATACGGAAAGACAATGGCCTACATTCAATCTATCGAAAATTTAATTGCTACATATCCAGATTTGCAGAGCCTTGCAGGATGCACACCATTGAAACACGCAATTTCTGATGTGGCTTTGCATCAATGCAAACCATTCAGAGCATCAGTTAGATTGCTATGGGCATGTATTCTAACTCTATCTATCGATATGATGATTCTAACATTGTTCTGGATCTTAAAAGCTTACCAAGAGAAGGGCAAACATTTTTCTTCTTGCTCAATCCTTCCCAAGCGACGTCAACAAAGTTTGTAAAGACATTCTAGAAATACAAACCCAAACCTGACAGTCAAGTCTCAAGACTTCAATTGACTCATTGAGGTTCATGTATATAACATCAAATTTCTTAAAACCTCCATACTACTGTATAAAGACTTAAGCTGATCAATAATATCATATGGTAAATGTGAATAATTTTGCGGGACCATTATCTGTATTATAGCTGAATCTTTTAAATGAATGGATACATTTTCATTACTATATTTGTAGTTATCTTAACAAGGAGAGGGGATGTACTGATGTACATTGTATTATAGTATTGAAACATACAGATACAATTATAAATGTTTGTACCAACCGTATAATTGTGTTTAAAGGAATCTCTTTTATTGTTAAAGGTTTTTTTTTTTTGAAATGAGAATATTGTTAACTATGCCACTTTTGGGAACAAGTGTGGGTCCATCATGGCTGGAATTTGGTTCCAAAGTTATGACTTTAGCAAGTGTGGCTCCATCACATCACATATAGACCTATGATAAAATGGTAAGTTAATTTGACATATAAAGATTTTAGGTTGTAGGTAAATAATTTGACAAATAACAGTATTAAAGATTTAGAGCTATGGTTTGATTAAAATGGTTGAAGGAACTTTACCTTTCTTTTTACATAAATCCCAACTTTACGGCAATTATCATCACAATCAATGATATTAACAAAAGAAATAAAACCTGCAAGTGTAATCATAAAGGGTAAACTACTTCTTTTCACATAAATTTTATCTCCGTCCAAATAATTATCTCTTGATAAAAAAAGCCACACATTTAAGACCGCTTTCTCTATTTACTTTTTGCATAATGTAATTTTGTTTTAAGACAATTAATTTTTTTTTAAAATTTGTGATAATAATTTAAATGAGGTTAATATAGTAGATAGATTCGATTAAAATTTTATTATTATTTTTAATCCAAAAAGTAAACTTTCATTATTTATAATTCAACAAAAATATCTAGGTATAACATCGAAAATTTAAAGCAACAAATAACTATAATTGTGACATTGTTGTTAAGTGTTCGGCGTAGAGGGTTTAGGGTTTAAGGTTTAGGGTTTAGGAGTGGTTGAAGGAACTTTACCTTTCTTTTCACATAAATCTTAACTTTACGGCAATTATTATCACAATCAATGATGTTAACAAAAGACAATAAAAGTTGCAAGTGTTAGGGGGCGTTTGTATCGGCTTATATAGCCAGCTCATGTTTTATTTGGTTTTGGGCTTATGTTTCATAAGCTCACTTTTTGTGTCTTATTTCAGAACTTTTTGGCTTATAGAAGTTCATTAGTACAATTTCAAAATAAGCCCAAAGCCAAATAAGCCATAAGCTGGTTATATAAGCCGAAACAAACACCCTTTACTTTTCACATAAATTTTATCTCCGTTCAAATATATATACTATATATAAAGCAAATTAGACACTCTCTCTTCATTTAATGCCGAAAAAAAATTAAGTAATCTAAGTTATAAAGCATAATGTACAATCCTTAAATGCAATCTTTCATCACAAAAAAATCAAGTAATCCAAGTTATAAATCTTAATGTACAATTTTTAAATGTAACTTTTCACCATTAAATCAACTATCTAACAAATACA
>BQNB010018722.1:10978-31843 GCA_026074375.1 Tanacetum coccineum | reverse complement strand
AAAAGGTTAGGCAGTTTGGGTAGGGTTCACCCCTGAAAGTGTATGCTTGATTTACAACCATCGTCCTTGTTTTTTTACAGTGAAAAAGGGTTAACGGGTTAAGGGTTAACGACTGTTAAGGGGTTAATAAGGTTTGGGCCAGTTGAAAAGAAATGGGCCCATTTGGTTTAAAAGGAAATGGGCTAGTAATGGGCTTATGGGTTATTTAAAATAAAGTGGGCTGATCCGGGCCTAATAGGTGGGTACGGGTAGGCCCACTTTTAACACTTTGGTTTTTTGGGTTTGGTTTTCGATACCTTTTCTAACGACGTATCCCGGGGTTGACTTTGACTTAGTTTTGTCTTTATTAAATGCGAAATATTTGTCGAGTCGATCTGGTAATTTCCGTTTGAGCTCCGTTTTCAATCCTTTTGTACCCTTGGCCTCAGTTTTTCGTGCTCTTTCCAAATCCGTGTTCAGTTTTGTCCGATTTGGCTTTGATTTTGTTTTTTAGTGAATATCTGGTACCTGCTCAGTACACAAAGCAAAACAAACATATATTTGGCAATTTCTGTCTGTTTTTGGTCATTTAAGCTCGTTTTATTAGGTATAAAATATGTGTAATTAAGCACATATTAGGGTACTATCACGAGAAGCACTATCATCCTCATCATCTCCTTGGCAAGATGAAGATCCACGATTATGATGGGCGGATGTGGATGAGACAGAGTGACAGTCTTTTCCATGTTCACTTTGGGTTTTCGGGTTTGTTTTAGAGCAAGTGGACGCATGACATAATCAACAACATTGTAAAGGACATTATCAAGATGGGGGTAGTGTTCCATGATGTGTCGATAGAGACGAGTTAAAAACATGCCATAAGGAAGATTGGCAGTTAGATTGGATCAAGCACATTCAATTCTTTTGACAAAGAAGTAAGCGAGATTATATTGTTCTTCGGCGACAATACAATATAATATGTGAGCGAGACAAGCCGAAAGATGGTCCCGGTTACCTCCTAGTCCAAACACATTCTCATGAATGAGTTCTTCCTAACGCCTCATGTCTTGTCTTAATTCTTTGGTAAGAATTCGATTAGGAGTGAGAACGACACTTTGGCTTTTGATGGTGCGGTTCAAATCAACACGTTTAATTTAAAGAAATCGACGGATATCGTCGAGAGTAGGAAGATAGGTGGGATATGGTCCCTCAGTTTCTTAGGAGTATGCAAGAGATAAAAGATCATGTTCGTTTGTGAAAACGGCTTAACCATTGTATGGAATTATGAGAATTTGGTCGAATTATGCAAGAGAGAGAGTGATGAATTCATGTTGGATCATGAATGAGATTAGGAGATAACCGTGCTCATCGGTTTGGACTTTGACTTGACTATAAAAGTCTAGAATGAATCAAGGAACGATTGGCTCATTGATTTCAAAAAGATAATTAAAGCGAATATTGGTGAACATTCGCTCAATGTCATTGGATTTGAAGTAGAGTTGATCCATTACTCGACCCTCGTAAATGCAACGGTTTCCGGTTGGTTTATAGAATTGAGCAAGGACGGGAGAGAATCTGGGTATTTCGGTTGATCCAACGACCAACGACCCTCCTGCCTTATATTGCAATGCAACAGCGTTATCAATATCAACCCGATTGAATTATAGGAATGAGCAATGGGACTGGAAGAATCTGGGTATATTTCAGAGTACTTTATTGATATAGCCCAGATTTTAGTTGCGGGAGATATCACCAACGGTAGCCCTACAGAAGGCATCTCGTTTTATTCCACCTAAACAAGGCTTCAACAGAAACAAAATCACAACCAAATATCTATACACAATAGAAAAGGAAAAAAATGAAAACGAACATATGTTGGACAAATAGTTATACTTCTGACTCTAAAAACTAAAACGCGTAAAAAGTAATCCATATGTTTCCTATTTTATTTTTAACTCCAAATCTATAGATGTCAAAATAACTATCAATATGAAATATACCATTTCAGCTCATCTAGTGTAATCATTTTCTCACTATTGTGATGTAAATACGTAGATGTAGATAATTTTACTATCTATATTAAATTTTCTAAAAAATATGAGCAACCCCCTAAATCATCACCCCTCCCGCCTCCTTCCCACTTCACAACACACACGACAACCACCCGTTCGCCCTAACGAACCTAACCGCGTCTGAAATAATACATGACATATACCCACCGCTGACAGTATGCCTTTTACATATTTCCAACTAAAGTGAGGTCATTAAAACTACATCACTTTGATGAAAAAATAGGAATGATGTATTTTGATTTACTCTACTCAAGACAACTGTTTTCATAAATTCCGCTATCACAACCAAAACATCCCCCCCTTCTTATCTCTTTTGATACTGTCTTCTATAACAAATGTATACAAAAATACTAATATACTTATACCCCGCAAGCAACTACATCTGATATATAATACATATAGTCATAATAAATATATATATGATATATATATCTAAAAATACTAAATAACGCATATACCTACCTATATACTATACACTACACAAACTTAGTAAATCATAGAGATAGATTGAAATATAATTTATAGTATTTATAAGTTTTATATACATGTGATGAAAGAGATGATAGTGATTGTTATTTTTATACGACTTCTACACAACTTTTCTTTTCACCTATCTGCCAACGGGCACAACCATATCTTACCTTAAAGAAACGCTAGTAAGGAACTAGCAAATTACACAAGCTGCGTATCTCAAACAAGAGGGTTTTACTGCATCTCAACCGCTAATAGATCACAGTACATAGTTAGAAACCCCTAAAAGAATTACACATTCTATAATATGAACCCAAAAATACATACATAGACTACAAAAGTATCGTCGAACAAGGTTTCGCCTTACTCTACGGCTATAATCTTAAAACGCGAGCGCGATCAAAGACATCTTGTTGCGAAAAAAAAGTCCCACCACAACCAAACCACAAAATAAGAAAACACTTACGTATATAAACCCCTCCAACATCCTTTTGTTTCATATGCGAATCAGCGAAAGACAGAATCATTATCTTGTATCCACAAGAACCCAGTTCCAGAATAATGCTCGAATCAATTGAATCCAAGCGAGTAACATTCCACTACGAACTAATCAGAAATCTACAAGATTACTTACTAAAGATGCAAAGAGAAATATAAGAGGTTAAGCGATCTCTTCACAGCCAATATCACAATACCGAGCGACAAGTAAGAGGAGACAATGAAAAACCACTAGAGCTACGCGATATATTGACACCATAGTAAGAGTCCAAGAATATATCGATATACAATAACATTTCCAAAAGCGTGCATGATCGACATTAATCATAAATGGCAACCAAAAGCAACCCACCTAGTTTTTATATCTGAGCGTAGCATCTGGCGAAGAGTTTTATCATCAAGTCAAATGTCTCACAGATGACCACTGAGACAATCTCACCTGAACTTGAGAGACACCAGTACAGACTCCAGGACCATCGATCTTCCATAGGAACTAACTGAATGTCTTTGACCAGCGACAAAAGAGCCATGAATTGTTCTTGTTTCACCCCTCCTCTTGGTGGTCTACGAAAAGAAGAATCAAAGGTATAATCGCAGCTCTTGGACGCAACAGTGCAGTCTTTACACAACTCTAAAGCATAAAGCCGAGGAAAGAGGGTTTTGAAGAGCATACCATCAAGCCACTTATCTTCCCAAAAACGGGCCTTCTCACCATTTCCAAGCTTAAAACAAATAGCATTGCAGAGGTTGAGACCTTTTTCATCCAGTGAAGTGACCTCTTTAACAATGTTCGACCAGCATGATGTATATGTAGCAAAAGTATTCCTTTCCAGCCCACCAGAATCACCATAGATGGCCTTAATTACCCGAGACCATAAAGATGAATCTTTTGTGAAGAATCGCCAATACCATTTGAACATCAGGCCCCTATTTAAAGCATAGAGGCTAGATATACCGAGCCCACCTTTTTCTTTTGAAGCTAAAGCATTTTTCCAGTTGACCCAAGAAGCCTTTTGATTGTTAGGGGCACATCCATTAAAGAAGTGGCTTCTTAATGATTCGAGATTACGAAGCACACCTAAGGGGGCTTTATGGATAGACATCTGATAGATAGCCATTGATCCCAGGACAGATTTAAGCAAAGTGAGTCTTCCCCCAATTGACAGCATTTTCACCTTCCATTTAGAAAGACGAGATTTGACTCGTTCTACCACCCCGTCCCAAGCTTGGATGCGAGACATAGATCCCCCGACTGTGGAACCAAGATAAGTGAAAGGAGGCTTGAGAGTAAGACATCCTAGCTTTAAGGCAGCCTCTTTAATTTTACCATTATCCACGTTGAGGCCCATTAACTTACTTTTGCTCATATTGATTCTCAAGCCAGAGGCCCGAAAAAAGCACTCGAGAATATGAACCAGGGTGTTTATATTTTTCTCACACCATTGTCCAACAAACACAGCGTCATCGGCATAGAAAAGATGAGAAATATTGATCGAACTATTTAATTGAATACCATTAAACAAACCAGCTTCTTCCACACGATTGAAGGAAAGATGTAAACTTTCCATGACTAAGATAAAGAGAAGTGGAGAGAGCGGGTCACCTTGTTTGAGACCTTTGTGAAATTGGAACTCTTCCGTAGGGCTCCCGTTTAGAATAATCGAGCCTCTTGAAGATCGAAGACAACTTTGAATCCACTTGCGCCATTTCCCACCAAAACCAAATTTGAACAACAAGTCATCCAAGAAATCCCATCTCACGGAGTCGAAAGCTTTCTCGAAATCAACTTTGAACACAAGGAGATGTTTCCTCTTCTTCTTACACCACTGAATGAGCTCGTCAAGAATAAACGGACCATCTAAAATCTGCCTATCCTTGACGAAAGCAGATTGGACTTCATTAACGATCGAACCGAGCTTATCAACAAGCCTATTAGCCAAGACTTTAGCAATAATTTTGTATAAGCTTCCTATTAAGCTGATAGGACGAAAATCTTTAACCATATTAGCCCCTGGGAATTTAGGAATTAGAACAATAAAAGAGGAGTTACAACCTTTGGGGATATCGCCAAACAAGAAGAAGTACGACACGGCTTTGTAAACATCATTCTCAATGAGATACCAAAAACGACGATAGAAACCAAAAGTAAAACCATCGGGCCCAGGGGATTTATCCGTGCCACAATCCCAAACTGCCCTCTTTATTTCGTCCTTTGAAACATCACGTTCAAGATCAGATTGTTGGGAAGACGTCAATCTATTGGGAAAATTTGAATGGAGAGTAGCCCTACTACAATCTGGTTTAGCAAATCTATGAGAAAATGATGGAGAAATTCGGTTTTCACAAGACTCGGATCATCAATCCAAAGGCCATCAATCATAATTCCCTTGACCGCAAGAACATTCCTTTTTTTGTTAATCGTGCCATGAAAGAAAGAAGAATTCTCGTCTCCTTCAACCGCCCATTTAACATTAGACTTTTGTGCCATCTCCATCGAATTAAGGTTGTTAATATCTTGAAGATTCTTCACCAGATTCATGCGTTTCGCAACAATTTCTTCATTACCCATACCTCGATCAATCTCAGCTTCCACAGATTCAAGATCGGTTATAAGTTTACTTTTAACATTTTTCTGATTAGCCATATTTGTTTTGTTCCAAATCCGAATTTTGGTTTTGAGAAATTTAAACTTTCCCATCAGGTTAAGCATAGCGTTACCCTCATTATTCGGACTGTCTTTCCAAGCATCTTCCACCAGATTTTTAAAGCCATCAATTTCACACCAATAATGAAAAAACCTGAACGGAGTGGGGCCATAATCTAAGTGATGTTCACGGAGGAGAATTGGACGATGGTCAGACAAAAATCGCTCCAATGAAATAGCAGAAAGGTGAGGATACGTGTGGAGCAGATTATCAGACACGAGAAACCTGTCAAGTTTACTCATTTTCTTCGCAGTTTTATGACACCAAGTAAAGGAACAACCACCTAGCTCCACTTCAACCAAACCAGCATTAGAAATAAAAGAATTAAAGACATTAGCACCTTGAGCATTGAAGATTGAACCAAACCTATCCGACCGAAATCGAACTTCGTTAAAATCACCCATGACGACTACTTTACCTCTCCATCTATTGATTTCACTAGCCAAGTAATCCCAAAGCATTAAAAAAAAACATAATATTGTTAATATGAAACATTAACATTAAACAACTGATATTAAAAAAATAAAAAAAGAATTCAAATTAGCTTTTTAAAGAAAAATAATGACATAAACAACATAAAACTAAAACAATCAAAATTTAATAGAAAAATAACACATGTCACTCCTTATTATAAATTTGGGTTCTTCCTCTTATTTGACACTCTTTTTGACAACCACTTCAGCATTATTGACAACACCCGTCTTCTTATCTTTGGGAATAACAACTTCAACGATATTTGCGATAATATGCATTTCAAACGGCATATAATATAAAATAGTAAGAATATCATTAAAAAAACATATTATTACAAAATTTATTTTAATCATCGTAATAATTCATTTATATACATCAGAATCATGATGTTTATTGACATCATGAAAACTAAAAATGCGAAGATTTGTTCGACTTGATGCTTTGAAGAATTGGCTTATCTGGAAATAAAAAATAAAATGATATCACTAATATAAGATTTATTAAGAGATTACAAAACAAAATTAGAAACATAAAAGATTGATATTTACTGGCGACTTATGATCATGACCCTTGTTTTTCATTACAATCCGATGACCTAATTAAAGTTTAAGGTGAAATAAGGATATAACCAAGTAAGAGCAACGAGTTTAAACGATCAAAATCGCATATGGGTTAGGGTTGGGCTTGAACATCTTTTAATGGCCGAGTATTTATAAGACATGAATCATGGTTTTCTAAACCATTCGGGAGAATAACCTTTTTTGAACACTTCTAGATGGTCACGTCGTGTATGTGAAAAGTGATTTTGATGTGCCTGGTCCTAATAATAAGTTGGTTAGAAGAAAATTATAGATGTTACGATTTAATTTTAATTGAATTAGTGTATTGTGTCTCAATAGATACGCATCTACATATATTTGATGTACCGATGAGCTTCTTTTGTTGATCTGTAGATAGAGTCAACGTAAACCAATTACAAAATGATATATTGGCAATGTATTGTATCTGTCAACAATTGATACAACCTTACAATACATATCTTGAATGTTTTGTTGACTTTCTTTTGTTGATCGGCGGCATGTTTTATCAGAAAATAATAATACTATTTGGAATAATTAAAAAATAATTATTCCAACGAACATTATTGTCTATACTTATTTTTGATAATCTGATGGCAAATTTGTAAAATAAATATATCAGAATGGAAGACTTCTATAAGAACATGAATCCCAATAATGATTTGTTTATGATTCTTCATAAAAAAATCTATTGGTAATTAAATGGTTTCTTTTTGTATTTTTATATAATTGCTTGTTACAGTTCTGATATCTTTGTGTTTTCAATTGATTTGCTATTCAATAACCACATCAGAAACATAAAATTAGTTCTTTAAAACATCATCAGAATCAATAGTACAATTCAAGACGAATGAGAAAACACAACCGCCTCATATATTGATTAAATAATGCAATAGTAAACTGCTTATATTAATCAGAGAATAATAATATTTTACATATGATTGCATAATCCAATCCACCCTTAACAATATCTCTTTTCTAAATGAACGCATTAGTTGCATTCGAGGTAAATACACATACTTTTCAGCATGCGTTTCTGTTATGGTTTTACCCTCTATGACATTTTTTGTTAATTTTGTGATCACATGTGTGTTCCGTTACATAACCCTCTTTGCTGATTAATGTTTCTTAGAAGCATCACATGGACACCTAATTTGAGCGTGAGCATATGATTATTAGCATCTTGCTCATCAGGTACGCTGTAAATACACGGTTACAATCAACATTAGCAAATAATCAAAGAACCATACAATATTTTTAGCAAGGACAAATCGTTATATGTATTCGTTTACTTTTTTTAAAACTCGATTGCCTAGTCTTTTTCCATTGATGATCAACCTTCTTTTTGGAACATAATTTGGAAACAACGTGATCTCATCTGAATGTAATACATACTATTGGTTCGGTTAAACATTGAATTAATATATAACTTAATGAACGCATTCAAATACAACAAACACTTACACTCAAATGTACCATTTTCTACAATGATAAAAGCTAGTTCAGATAAAAGTGTGCATGTGATCGTCACACATCTATACAAAATCAACAAATTAGCATTAACGTCCCTATAATATAAAAATTTATTACTAAAAGCATCTTGGCCTTGTAGCCTGTACATTAGAAACAATTTAGGATTGATCTCTGGATCTAAAACCATGATACTAATGTCACGTACAAAGCAACGAACAAACACTGGTAAAAACACATCATAAATAACAATCAACATCTGTTGTTTTAAAAAACCTTTTCACATCAATTACTAAATCGTACTCGGTATGATCTCAACGTTCTAATTTCATAAAGACACGATTTTGACGCTGATACTGCACCCATCAGGCATGCCGCCGAGTTTGCATGGTTTGCCTGCGAGAAGAAAAGAAATGCACAAAAGGTTAGAACCGAAGGCTAATGAATGACGAGGACCCCTTGGCGTGCATGTATATATAGGACCGAATTAGGGTTTCCTTCCTAATAGATATGCACCCAATTTAAATTTAGAAAAGATATCGGGAGGATACATACATTTTTTGAAGCCTTCTAGAACGCGTTTGGGAAGCGATTCTGATGGACCACATTTACACTATCGTCACCAAAGTCTCAAAAATCACCCCCGCCGAAGCACGCAACTTTTTTTCATCTCGTTTCACACACATCTATGTTTGACCCCAAAAAATAAAAAGCCCCGAATTTTTCTCACTTAAAACCCAGTCAACCAATAGGAAGGCTCAATTGAAAAATCAAGCTCTCTCATTAGTTAATCAAATACCCTGATTTCACTAAAACCAAGTTCTTATAATATATAAAAGATTTAAGAAGATAAAAAATAATAATAAACAATTCATATCTTATTTTATAAATAAAAAAAGTTGAATGCACGCGCTTAGCATAAAAAATATAAAGCGACAAATAATTACAATTGTGACATTGTTGTTAAGGTTTTCAAGATCGGGATCCTACCCAGGATAGTTTTTGTTTTTGCAAGATCGAGATCGTAAAGTTGAATCGGGATCGTAAGATCCTACTATAATGTTATTGTATTAATAATTTTTGTAATATTATACAAATCTACAAATTATTATATATCAAAAACACAAAATTATATGAATCTTTCATAGAAATGTTGTCCTAAATTATGATTATGTAATGTTTTAGAAGATTAACATGTTATTTTTAAATTCTACGAAACACTACCCATAAATTTGTAGTTTTTTTGTTTGTGGTTCGAGAAAAGTAAGATCAGATCGGAGTAGATCTTAAGATCATATGGTCAAGATCGGGATCATATGGTCAAGATCGGGATCCTATAAGATCTTAAGCATGCAAAGATCCTATGTAGGATCCATATCGTTTTTGCTTTGCTGTATCGTAAAATCGTAAGATCCTTAGATCATGATCGGGATCTTAACAACCATGTTTAGTGTATGAAATGTGATAATATTGTTTATCAGATTAGAATTTTAACTTAGTAGTAATAAAAGTAAAGTATATGTGTATAAAATATATTATTGGTAAGAACATGAATAAAAGATAGATTAGTACTTTTATATTTTTTCTAAAGTTTTGAAGTAAATAATTTTTTTATTTTATATATAGTTGAGATATGACATAGTACATCTATACTACATATAAAGCAGCACGAATGTGTTTTTCATAAAACTTGAAAAATCTAAAAATGATTAATATTATTGGAATAAAAGAATCTTTATATATACATAGAAGAAAATTACGCACACAAACTATACAACGTTGTTACTATGCACGAGTAATCGTCTTTCTATACTATATATAATGGGTGTATCTCATTTTTTAAAACTTGAAATTCTTTAAAACGCAAATTTTATTTAAGGAAACACACGATTTAAGGAAACACACAAAAATATAAAAGTTAACTTAAGAATACATTAATGTAAAAGTTGACTTGAGAATACATGAAACTGAACACACGGTTTATTAATATTAGACGAGTACATGTGCATATCAACATGATTTTATAACGTGTCATATAGTTATAGTTATATTTTGATTAAGTGTGTTGTATAACGTTTTGGATAACCAAAATATCACTATAACTTTCTGTCGCTATAAAATCTCGTTATTATGCATAGGTACTCGTCCAATTATATATAAATTCAAAAAATTGAATAAGTTCATAACTTTTTAAAAAATAGTAGAGGTGAGACAAAAAAACAATAAGGGTTTTGCTAAACTCTGCCCAGTAGGCATGATTTAATTTGTCTATAAAAAGAATGTTTTAATTAATTCAAATGAAAATCATGTTTATATATAGTAATTTACGAGTTCATTTAATGTGTATTAAATGCATTTTTTTTAATTAGAAAGTTTTGTGTTTATTAAATACACTCTAAACTTTGCCCAATGGGCATTGTTTAGCAAAACCCAAACATTAATGCCATTGACGCATCTCATTTAATAGACGAGACACAACAAGGGATTAAACTAAAGAAAAAACATTTGCACTACGGAAAGCTGTTAAACGGTTAATTATGTTTTTCGATGTAAAATAGGAGTGGGGTACTACTATTGGTACCCCCTGGCCCATAAAAAAGTACCAAAAATGTACTTTTGATTTCTTTTATACCTTTTTTTTACAGTGCAACGCAGTTTTTTATCAGTTTCTGTTTCGTAAATTTTGACAGTTTCATACTTTTGACCTGTTAAACTTTATATTTTTCGTCCCGTTTTTTCCGTGTCACAGTTTTATAACATATACAAAATTATAAAAAAAATAAAATAAATAAATAAATAAAAAAAACAGGAAAAACCAGAGGGGTACAAACGGCTTTTCAGAGGGTACAAATAACATGAGCCATAGGAGTGAGTCCACCTGGCTCATTAATGATTAAACAACTGTAGACGGTGGTACAATAATAAAAATAAAAAATAAAAAATAAAAAATAAAAAATAAAAAATGGTAGAAATTACGTAATGAGTGAAGTAATAATTACTGTAAAACAGAAGAAGTTGCCAGCTAGTCGTTGAATTAATCATCTTCAACAAAAAAAACAGACATAAAAGTAACACAAACATAGATTCCATCACACATACATACAATACATACATACATATTTATGTTATTGTTCCTTATATAACATTATATAAAATCTTGGTCTTAAGTCACTATCATATATTATATATCAATATCAACTCCAGATCCAACAATTTTAACCTCAACAATTATTTTGTTAATTTCAGAACAGTAATTCATGGATTAACCTCAGATTCAGTGATTCATTGTTTTTTATCAATGGTATCAGGTAACTTTTGAGGTTTAGGCTACTTGATTCTTTTTTATGGTTGTTTAAATTGTTTCTTTCTTAGGATTAGAGGGTGTTTGGGATTGCTTATTGTTGTGATTATGCTTATGAATAAGTTTCTATAAGTATCTATTTATAATCGGTGTTTAGGTTAAACATGAGGATAAAAGATAAGGTATAGTTTCTTCTCAAATTAGCACTTTAAAAATTAGAGGCTCCTTACTCACTTATTAGAAGAAATTGCTTTTTTTACTCCAAAATAAGCAGATGAGCAGAAGCAGAAGCAGTTTGGATATAACAAACACTCGCCCCTTACTTTCTTTTTTGGGTAAGTCTAACTGCAGAGGTCTGATGGGATATAAAATTATCAGTAAAAAATGTTCAATTTAGTGGTATGTAATAATTTAGGATGTTTGGGGATGTTCTGTATAGTATTATCATAAAGTGATAAATTTGATCGTGAATTGATCTACGTGTATAATGACTCTACATAAGAATCAGTTTTGTTGCAGCCAATCGAAATTAATTATCTTCCCTAAAATAGTTATAGAATCAGTTTCATTATGTAGAAAATACACAAGAAACTATCGTCTACTTACTTGTAAACACAATGATATGATAGTAACTTTCAAAGTGCTGCCGGCCGCCCTGGTGTTTTCAAGAACGTCGTTGAGTACTCTCTCAGACAATTCTAGTAGCACATGAACTATAAGTATAAAAATGTATGCAAGGTACATGTCATCTTATAGTTCAGATATTGAAATTTATTTGTCATGTTGAAATATCCTAAAACAGGCAAACTGGATATTTCCTTGATCATATAAGAATCTAGGGATACAAACACGATTCTTTATACTTATGGACCTCCCTAGGTTGCATTTTCTTAACTGCATCATTATCTTGAAGGTTAAATGGAGAACAAATTGAGGATGAAGAACAAATACCGGAAACCAACCACTTTAAATTGCTATGCAGGAAGCAGATATAGGTTCTCCGTTGCGATATGCAGCCTCATAGGATGCTTTGTTATGTTCCACTTTTACCTCGTTAATCAAAGTCAACGCAGTCAACATGCAGTAACCCAAGTACAAATAAGTCATCATCCATTATATCGTGAACTAGTAGAAGTAGAGGACGAGGGCATAAAAGTCCCGCCACCAAGGAAGCGATCTCCACGTGCTATTAAACGGAAACCTAAAAAACCTATGACCCTGATTGAAGAGTTTCTTGATGAGTCGTCTCAACTTAGATACTTATTTTTTCCTGGTCAAAAGACTGCCATTGACCCGATTAAGGATGCTGGTAATGAGAGTCTTTATTATCATCCTGGTAATATATGGTTGGATACTGAGGGGAATCCGATTCAAGCTCACGGAGGTGGTATTCTGTATGATGAACGATCCAGGACATACTATTGGTATGGTGAATTTAAAGATGGTCCCACTTACCATGCTCACAAAAAGGCAGCAGCTCGGGTTAGTATTTTAACCTTCATGATGTAAGACTGAGCTGTTAAATATGTGTTCTTGGTTATATATGATATTGGATTTTAACTAATTGACTAATCTATGACAATAAAAAGGGTAATACAAAGCTCATATGCTTCTTCGTGTTCTTCTTTTCAGATAAAAAATACGTACATCCTAGTCTAAATTGGAAGATACGATATAATACATAGCTCATACTTGCAAGTTACAAGTACCTATTGGTATATTTGTGGTTGATGGGTACTGAACTACTGAGATACTAGTAACAATTTAGACCTATTTACTTTTTTATTTTATTTTGAACGTCAAATTTTAAGCCCTTAACCAAAAAATTTCTAAAAGAATGTCTTATTCTTAGAATTGCCAAATTCTACGACTTACAGCTGAGTCATACCTATATATCCTGCAAATAGTAGCTAAAACTGGAAGTGGTCACATGGGTCGAAACCATTTTTTCTAATGTTTACAACTTCATATATGGTTCTATTTGAAAAACTTGGATTATTATTGTGATAGCATTAGTTAGTGATATAGAGGAAGTCCAGAAAAGATCAATATATTTTAAAGCCATATTAATCTGCTACATGAGCCCGCACTACAATGACCCATTTTGACCCAGCTCCATATTGATCTGTTACCCAACCCGCCTGAACTGCTCATTTCCCACCTCTAATGCAATATTAATGTTAACCTATCATTAATTGGTTAAAAATGTATCACTGTCTTCATCATTGCAAGAAAGTTCCGGAATCAATAATGAAGTATCGTTTTCGTGCAGGTTGACATCATAGGCGTAGGTTGCTATTCTTCCAAAGATCTTTGGACATGGAAAAACGAGGGTATAGTTCTAGCAGCAGAAGAAACAGACGAGACACATGATCTCCACAAGTCTAATGTATTAGAAAGACCAAAAGTAATATATAATGAGAATACAGGCAAATATATAATGTGGATGCATATTGACGATACCAACTACACAAGAGCCGCAGTAGGAACCGCCATAAGCAATTCCCCCACCGGTCCCTTTGACTACATCAAAAGCTTTAGACCACACGGGTTCGAAAGCAGAGACATGACCATCTTTAAAGACGATGATGGTGTGGCTTATCTTATATACTCTTCAGAAGACAACAGTGAGCTCCATATTGGGCCCCTCACTCAAGATTACCTTGACGTGACAAATGTCATGAGGCGGATTCTCGTGGGCCAGCACCGGGAAGCTCCAGCTCTGTTCAAGCATGAAGGGATTTATTACATGGTCACTTCAGGTTGCACAGGGTGGGCTCCAAATGAGGCCCTGGCTCACGCAGCAGAGTCTGTTATGGGCCCATGGGAGACAATGGGGAACCCATGTATCGGCGGCAATAAAATCTTTCGGCTCACAACATTCTTTGCCCAAAGTACATTTGTCCTTCCTTTACATGGGTTTCCTGGTATTTTCATATTTATGGCAGATCGGTGGAACCCTGCAGATTTAAGGGACTCAAGGTATGTCTGGTTACCTTTACTTGTTGGGGGACCAGTGGACCGTCCTCTTGATTACTCATTTGGGTTCCCATTATGGCCTCGGGTCTCAGTTTATTGGCATAAAAGATGGAGACTTCCATATAAATTGAGTAGTAAGAAATGATTCATTTTATTTTTTCCTGTTTGCAGGAGTATAGTTTATATTGTACATTATATATATAGATACCTGATAGGCTGTATTGTTGTGTATGAGTGTGTGCATTTAGAGAAATAATAATATGAGCATGTTAGATGGCTTGAGCCATTGTAGCACTATGAGCACGTAGTCATCTTACCAATAAATTCAAGAACGTCTTAAATCAGTAACTTACATATTTCTTACACTCGCATCATACCAGATTAGACGTGACACAGCTGTATGAAATACCACTAATAAATTTGGTTAATGACCGGCCAGTATCTGACTTGAAATCCTACTTATGTTCGAACAACATTTCTAAACGAGAGATACCTAATAGTCACCATTAGGTTTTTCCCGGCTAAGAGTGAAATAATATGCTCGGCTTGTACCCGTGAATGAACTGCATAAAATGCTGAGACTGTAAGTGCAAACAATAAGGAGACCCCAATAGCAATAAATAAACCCCGAAATCTGTCAAGGTTATGAGATTTGGGTGTCCTGAAAGAATCTTGGGATGATAAAGAGAGCTCTCTCTTGAACCATTTCTTCTCCAAACTCCTTAGAGCCCCGTTCTCTCTCATTCTCGCAATCTCCCTCGACAGCTCTCGTACCAAAGGCGAACCTTTTGCAAAGACCTGAACAACATAAATGAGAATGATGAGTGATGGAGAAGAAACACAACACGTGCATAAATCAAATATAGGTGATTGAGACACTCGACAATGATTGGTGAAAATGATGAGAAGGAATGAGTGTACGACAATTGTAAGACATTACTCAAACCAATAAAGCTCATGTTTGGCGCAATTTAAAAAGATTTTGTTCGTAGTTTTTCTCTTGCATTTATCAAAAAGATATATTGTTTTATTGACTAGTCTTGGTATTATCAATCGACATGTAAAACGAGTCAAATGGGTCAATTTGAATTATGTTATATCTCCAACGTGCTCGTCTATATATATTAATAATAAACATGTAGCCTATTGAATAAGCAACCACCACCCAACCCAATGGATCCAAGCCTACAATTTGGTTTGGTCGACTAACCTAGTCATCTAATAATATCTACTACATCAGTATTTTATAAGATAAGAAAATGGAGAAAAGGTAAGAGTGTTAACCTGAAGTCTTGAACTGAACTCAAAATAACCATTTTATATCATTAACTAAACCCGCCCATTTATTCAATGCTACTAGTAGACATTGCAAGTGAGAAAAAGGGTACTTACAAAGCCAAAACCGGAAGTACAAGATTCAGATAACACCATGGCGTAGTCATCTGAGTGCATACCAAGAAACATTCGGATATATGGAACTTCATCAAGAATAGCATCAGCACCACCACGATTTCCACCTTTTGATAATGCATTAGCATAATCCTCATACGAGTAATAATCCTTTTTTGTATTATCAGTAAGTCTAACGTTGTCGATAGTTACTCCTTCAACAAAAGAGCCACCATGAAAACCTACAATTCCCCCTTTTGTTGCTAATTCAAATTGTTCAACTGTCAATAATGAAGTCAATGTTGCTGTATAACTTGTAAATATGACAAGCACCACTATTAGCCAAACAAACATCACAAATTTTGACAGGTTCTTTGACAACGTATCCCCTACAAAAACAAGCATAACACACTATCAGATCTTTGATTAACTAAATTGTGTATTGCAAATTAAAAAGTTCTTAGATATAGATCGAGCCAGAACTAACTTTGAGCAAAAAAGATGGTCAATAAGATGAGCCAAAAGATCTTCCCAATTTCTTGAGATGGAGCTCTTTCAGATTTTTCATCCAAAGCTTCGATAGCCCAAATAGTGAAGCCAGTGAGGATACCAAAAAGAAGAAAAGTTAGCCATACATCCACGCCCAGTGGCAACAAGAAGATCATCGAGTCTTGTTCTTTAATTTTTGTTAGTGTCCCTATACCAACATCGGTGTAAGTGCTTGTAAAGTCAACATATTCCGATCTATTGGCTAGGATTGTTGTATCGCCAAGTAGTCCATCGAGTTCCTATTTGATCAACACAAAGTTAATATCGTTCTATGAAAAAATGTGTATGCTGGTAGTACGGGGAGTGTACTCCTTACCTTATTATAAACCTTCATAATTAGATTGTCGTATTTTTCATATGCTATTGGGATGAACTCGACGGGCACTTCATATTGTAATGCACGGACGCACGTTTGGAAAACGTCATAGGAAAACCCAGTAGGATTTGTCACATTTTTTCCAGCAGCATTTAAGAAGTTCTTAAACCTTATTCCGGTTATAAGACCAATCCTTAACGTTTTACCAAGAATCATTCGCAAGATCCAACCTCTTGGAGTAGTTATAGACCCTCCGGGCCATATAACATCTTCGACACAGTTACTAGATTGTAGAACCCTGTCTTTGAATGGGGTGTGTGCTCTTCTAATTCCTTTAGACAATGTCCAATATCCCACTTTCCTCTCTCCATGGTCAATCAAATTTATAATCTCAAATCCATTGGATACTAGTTTCCTTTCATTAAGTCGAAATTCACCACTCACACCCTTAAATTTGATCTCCATGATCTCACCTAAAAGCGTCGAACCATTTTCTGGGACTCCAACCCTCTCTACAGACTCCGCTAGTGCCCATATCATGTCATACGCCCATATAGCAAGCATATGGATCTCCGTAGAAAACTCCTTGTGCCATCTTTTTTTAAAGTTATGCAACCTACTTGATGCTGGAATATAAGTCCTAACACCAAGTACCCCTTGCAATGACTCAATAACTTCAAATTCTGTCGAATGCATGATCTCAATGGTTTTTTGAGTTAAAATCCATGCATATTCTTTGCTCATCATCCCTAATATCTTTGCATTTACAAAAAAGCGGGATGCTAGCAAAGGTGACATGTTTACGACAAATACAGATGTATGAAGTTTCATGAGTTTACGCAACTCGTGGATGACTTCTTTATTTGTGGCTGAGGCAGAAATGGTGCTTCTATAAGTGAGTCTTATGTTTTTGTTTTGGAATGATTCGAATCAATATTGTAAAATATCCTCTCCTTGATCATCGTTGTCCTCGTATACATAAATAACGTCCCTCCATTTAAATGATTCGACAAGGGCAGCAATACTTTTGGCCATGTTTGTTCCATCTTCTTTAAGTTGAAAAAAGTAAGGGTATTCCGCTGAGGATTTACCAGCAAAAGAAAATACAGGAACTTTGGCCTTATCAGTAATTGATGCCACTAGCTTCGATCCGAAAAAACTTCCGCCTATAATTTGCATTGACCCTTTAAATTTTTAAGAAGATCTAGAGAGACAAAAAGCAAATAGACAAGAAATGAAACCAAACAGAGTGTTCAACAAACTTAAAATTCATGTAGCCTAGAAAATTGCATCTCTAATTATTATAAATTTTACTATTGGACTTGTAGAAGCTACCAGGGTTTAAAATGTACCGATAAACCCAAAATGAAACGCCTTGTTCGTGTTCGTTCAAGGATACACAAACAAATTAAATGAACGTACAACAAAATATTAAGGTTGCATTATTTTTATACTTCATAAAACTAAACAATATCAAATCGCATCTTACCATTTAGCATAGTTTGTAATGGGTCCACCTTTATAGTCACTTTATGGGACATCTACCTCGTCCATAAGGAACATTATGAGCGTGAAATCTGATATCGCCATTGTAATGCGACTGTTAAAGGATGTTCCCCCCACAAGTTCATGTCAAGACGATTCCACGTCTACACATAAACCTTGGTAAAGTCTGAAAATTAGTATAATCGCAAAGGATGCTATCTTTAGACAACATGATATGGGTACTTACTATCTATTTTTGAGAGATCAATATAAATAACCATAACCTAGAAACTAACTCAACATATTATACTGCATAGAGATATAAAAATATAACATTTACTTTAGCTTTGCTTCGTAGAAATTACTACTACACTTTCATAGATGAGTTGACTGTCAAAACATGCCATTATGTACAAAGTCAACACATTAAGTGATTAGATTCTATGGATCATATATCTATCCCCAAGACGCAACTTATTTAAGTCATCTTTTTTATTCAATTTTAAGATTGATGATGTGTGATTCGTTATTTAGTCCTGTTTTGACGGCTATTATATCACTTTCATAGATAACAATTAACAAATCATTGCTGACATAGAAAGTTATTTGAATAAATCAAGATGTGTTCTTTAGTGTTATCAACTATCATTTTAGGTAATTGTGTTTTACTTGAGACCAATGGCCTTATGCAAGTTTAGCTCAAGACGAGTCTGGAGGTGCGGAGTGCACACTCGTCATAGTTAGCTTGATATCGCTACAATAAAGACGCAGGGTCAAAGGGCAATATACAAAGAATGATATTCTTTAGATCTGCCAAAACCGAAAATAACTGACATGTGTCATTTAATAACCATTGTGATGGTTGGGAAATAACCGAATCGTGATGGTTGGGAAATAACCGAAAATAACTACTTTTCGGTGGTTACTAAATAACTGAAAATAACTACTTTTCGGTGGTTATTTATAACCAGATTATGGTCTCATTTGCAAGATAGAACAACATAAAATATTCTAAGGTTTTCTGATCGATTTCTCGTTCCTTAGATTTCGATTGCCAATCTGTCTTATCCGATTAAGGATTTCGTGAACTCAAGGCATACAGGGTCGAAATACTTTAATCTGAAAGTGATTACACGATTCAAATTGATATCCAGATTATAAGCCATTCACACACCAAAAGAGATTCCTATAATAGATTGCCCATAAGTACAGTAGATTACCTAAAATTTTTGTAATTTAATATTATAATAAAAGACACATGTCAATTTCTTATTAAGTTGTCCAATTGCTCAGCTGCCCTAAGCTATTTAAAAAAAAACTTTGTTTGGAATAAAGTGACACGCTCCTTTAGAAAGTGAACCCTTTTATGAATTTTCCCTAAGTTTAATCTCCCAACTAACCAAATTAAACCGGTGAACACCCTACCAAGCTACATTCTACTCGTATATACAAAGTATATGAATGCACATATAATACTACTGTATTCGTCACGCATAAAGTATAAATATAATGCACTATAATACAATATTACGATTATCTATACTACATATAAAGCATTTTGCCCTAAATGCTTAAAACTGAATTTCTTAACCACTTAATGCTTCAAACGCATATAACAGTTGTACACGCATATAACAGTTGTGCGCATACGCATATTATTGAAACTTTTTAATACCATTAATAGTGATTGTTAATTTGGTCAAATGTTGAATTATTGAAAATTAAAAAGTAAAGCTGTTCGGATCCATTATAAACCCATCTTCATATCTCATTTTCTCATTCTCTCTCTCTTTAAAAAACAAACAACACCACAATCCATCCTTCTCTCTCTTAAAAAAACACAACACCACCATCGGAATATGTGTGTTTTATATTTAAAGTTTGTTAATATTTATTATAAAGTTTATTTTGTAAACTTTATTATTTTTGAGTTTTGTTTATAGATATATGTTTCTTTTAAGTTTTAAAGGTTTTATTCTTTATAAATCTTTATATCTGTTTATGTTATAACATTTTTTACAGGTGCCGTCGGAATCTTTGCTCGCCGGAATCTTTGATCGCCGGAATCTTTGCTCGCCGGAATTATTGGCTCACCGAAATCTTTGGACACAATCTTGCCGGCATTTATGTTGAACCCGCTGCATTGCCGGAATCCTTTATGGTTCTCTTAAAATTTTGTTATTAAATTTTTTGTATAAATTTTACTGAAAATTTTATTTGTGTAAATTTGTTTGAATACATTGTTTTGTTTGCTTATAAGTTTTATTTATGAATTTTGTTACCTAAATTTGTTGTAACTTTGTTATTAATTGTTTCTTATAATTTGTTGAATTTTTCTTAATAATGTTGTAGTTGGTTGGCATTTAAATTATGTCTATATTTTGTTAGAAGTGTTGTTATTTTGTTGTATAAATATTGAAAACTGTGTTTATTTACTCGAATATCTACTCGAATATTTATTGTATTGTGTCATAGTCAACTTGAGAATCTTGAATATTGATCATCAACTTTGAATTTTGGTGTGATATGAATTTGAATTATTTGAAATATTAAATGAGTGAAAAACTTAATTTATCTTAAGAAACTATTTAATCAATAA